>BQNB010042285.1:5076-46220 GCA_026074375.1 Tanacetum coccineum | reverse complement strand
CCATTCTCCTTGGCTCGTACAACTTAGTTTTGGTTGTGCACCCCCACTCTTCAGGTGTCGTATGGTACATCCTTCACCGTTAGTGACAGTAGGGAGACAACGACTCCCTGCATGAGTACTCATGCGTAGGAGATAAGTTACCAAATGAGGTATGACCTGGGTTTGTAAGCATGTTTCCATCCGGTGCTAGCTTTTGAGCTTTGTGTAAGGCTTATTCAACATGATTTTTATAACATATGAGTTATTTGCGTTTATAAGCACACTTTTACCTACATCCCATACGTATGTTCATGGTTCTAAAAGGCGCGCCATGGCGTCGCAAAGGCCTCGCAAAGGCGCGAGGCGTGACCTTCACGCCACGCAATGGACCAAGGCTTGAGCTTAAGGCTTGACGTGAGATGAAGAGTGAAAAAACATGATAAGACGCGATAAAAATCGTATTTTTATATAGAAATAAGAAAGATTACATGCAAAGATAGTTTCTTGATTTTATTCTTTATGTGTGACACTTTTTGTAAACTCAATATATTTGTAACATGATATAAATATACAAATTTATAAATATTTTCATATTTTGTGCCGCTTTAAATAATGCCTTAAAAACGCCATGGCTCGCAAAGGCGTGAGACTTAGCCATGCCGTCACGCCACGCCTCACGCTATTTATAACCTTGCGTATGTTAGACAATTATGATAAAGCAAGATTTGAACAATACCAACAAATTCAACAAAAAAACAAACTTTAAACGGCGTATATTACACTCTAGCTTTCCTTTTATATTTATACCATATAAATGTAACGACTTTGTCTCATACTCATGATTTTATGCGACTGTCAACCAATTTGACCTCATACATTCATAATATTATTAGCTGACATCTCTGTATTGCCGCAACATCATGAGTGCAATCCACATATTTATATCAGTTAGTTTGATAACACTCATTTCTATTCAAACCTAAAACTATCATCACCCGTAAAGATTTGTGTCGAGAAACCTAAAAATGAAAAACATTTTCAACAAAATTTTAATTGCAGAATACCCACCGTCGTAACGCACAAATACCCTGCTAGTAATACAAATACACAATAATTATAAGTGAGTTTTGCAAACCAAAACCATATGTGTTATGATTAAGCATTGTATAATTGGAAAAAACTAACATTTATACTTTTATACATTTACCGTGCTGTCTCCTCCCCGTCCTCCTCTCACACCCAAATTTTTTATATTAAATTAATCTAATGAACAGTAAACAATTCATAAAATAATGAGATTATACACTCTGTCTCTCCCAATTGCTTCTCTGTTTAGCACACATTCAAGCCACCTTAATCTCACCTCAATGAATCCCACCGTCTCATCTCTCTTCACGATATCTCACACACCAAGTAATTCTTTAACCCCATCCTCACCTCCCACCAAAAATCAAGAACAAAAAATTTATCGGCTTAACAAGATGAGGAAAAAGATGAATCAGTCCCGAATCGTTGGTCGAGCTGTAAAGATTGTGATGATAATATGTGTATAAAAAATCTTTTATTTTTACGAGGTAATAAAACCCTCTTTTTTAATTCCTTTTTTTTGAACTGTGATTTGTGATGTGTTTTTAGTTTTATTAGTTTATTTGATGAATTGTGTGTTTTTTCTATAAGTTCCTTTGCTATTAGTAGAGGATTAATGTTTTGTTTGTTGATATTTTTATGTAGGAGGAGGACTAATGGGGATTAGGGTGTCGAAACTGAGGAGAGACGGAAAGGGCATTTGATAACCCAAGTGTTCCTTGATAGTGTCAGTTTTGTTGAAAAATGTGTGATGGTTTTTCAGGAATATGTTTAATATGTGAAGTCTTTGATTATGATGTTAGTTGGATGTTGGTGTTGGAATATTGTTAGCGATTATGATATGGTTGAGAAAACACGTTCCTAGGTGTCTGGGGTTACAAAGGATAAACGAGCAGTTTCGCGTGTGTTTAGGATCGTTTATTTGTGAGTGAAAAAAATCGCTATTTAATAAGAATTTGTGTTTCAATCCATTGCCACAGGTTGAGAACAAGTAGCAGGTCAACATGAAAAAAGCGTTATTTTATAATTGATTTTGCATTGTGATATTGCATTGTGTTTTTGCATTTGTTTTTATAATTGATATTTCTACCTGCACTCCCGAGGGGTTCAAAGCTTTTTTGTTTGAAAGCCTTTTATGGCAATTCATGTAATCTATATGAATTTTGATAATTGATGTTGCTTTTGTTTTGTTATGAGACATGTTACATTTTCCTGATATTTGTGGAATTTTAGGTACATGTAATAGCAGTGTCACTTGATCAAGTCAAACTCCGTCGTGCCGCTGTTTGTGGTGTGTGTTTAATTTGCTGGATGTAGTGTTGTGGAAGCTCTTATTGTACGTGTAGTATGTTGTCCTTCAATATAGGTGAATTTCTTTTACTTTGTTAATGCAGCTTATACATATTCCTTGGAATACGGTTTTTCATTCAGGTGTTCATTTATGTTCTCCGCGTATTTAGGTGAAAAGCTTTCCTTGATTGTATGATTTTCAGGTCAGACGTGTTAGTACATTATTCACCTATGACATTTCATGGGGGGATACTACCCTGCCTCCACCTGGTACCGTTTCTTCTATATTGTAAGTTAAGACACATTGGCATCACATATCTTTCACTCGAGGTTTAATTCTACAATGATTTGATTCAAGAAATTCTATTTAATAAAAGTTACTTTCTCACGCTTATTTAGTAGCAGCGACAAATGAGCAAGTTATGTAATGTGTCAAAAGGCATTGTTTTACTGTATAATTTTTTACGCATGCTAACATGCAGTAAATAAATTTGTATACTAATTAAGCATTTTTTTCATGTGAACAGAGGTAGTCGTACAACGAAGGAGTGTTTTTAATTGTTAAGCAACGACATACGTCTTTCGAAAACAGTCAACTACATATCCACCGACGGTTAATGCTGAGAAGATAAGTTTAGTTTAGTACTTTAGTGTACTTGATATGGTATTGTGCGAGTTTTAATGTTGAGTAGCTTAAACACGTCTCTAAGCATATGAATCTTGCTTATTTTTTTGTAGATAACACTAGATACTGTCAATATTACGTGACTCTCCCCTAAAACGGTAAACGGATGAGGTTTTCCCCTAAAAGGGTAAATTCAGCCTAACCTGGTCCTTTTTTGCCCATACCAAACAATGGAGTATATGTCTGTACTTTTTAGCAAACCAGTTTTGACATGTTTCCGAACCTCTTTTTGATGTTATGAGGTCAATCTATCAATGTTTACCATAATTGCTAATGTAGTTACCAATTACCAATGTCCGCGTGCACTCACCCTCGAACTCTCCCACTGTGGCCAGTTGCTTTGAGAATTTGCGGCTAATCTATTTGTTCTTGGTGTTTAACAGAAAATACAAACAAATTAGCTTTTCAAAATCAGAGAACATGTTGTGACTTGACAGTTAGGAATGCGAATGTGCTCTAATAGAGATTGCATTCTAATTGCTCGCAGTTCCACTTCCAGCGGCTTTGGTATATTGTGACAGTGTAGCACCTATGCCGCAACTACGGGTACACTGGCTCAAGCCATAAGGCTGAATCAACCAGCCCTCTTTTGAGGCAGATTAAGGGTATGCAGGTTTGTTATTTTGTTTACACATTGTTCGTTCAACTTTTTGGCTCTTTCACTTTTCTTTATTTATTAGTTGTAGGAATCTACTACTAAAAATGCGCTTTGAGAAATCACAGCGCTACAATGAACAAGGAAACAAGATATACATAGGGGGCAATCTTCTCTTATGGCCTTCACCTCCCACCCAACCCGGAAAAAGGAGAATCCAGGGCCGATGAATGCGGGAAAACGAAAGACCTTTTATGTGGCTGGAGGTATGGAGTATTATACTTCCTTATAAGGCTGCCTTAACCCGATGTTTTTAGAATTTAAAGGACATTTGAAGATAGTAAAAAGTGCTTATTATTAGATTAGGTGCTGTTTGGATTGCTTATAGAACATTAACTTATATCAGATTAGGTTCTGGTGAGATTGAGCACAATGTGTATTCGTAATTACAAGTCGAAACCAAACTTTGTTGCAATCCCATTGCAATAAAAATACCCGTATATCCACATGATATGTGTATGATGCAAGTCTTAAAAGTTTGATTTCTTGGAATATATTCCGACTATCATATATTTGAATATAAAACATACATTGATGATAATTTAATGCGAAAATTTATCGAGAGAAAGTGTCTCGGGAATGAAATATTGTTATATCGATTTAACAATAGTGTTGGTTTTTTATATAATTTGTGTAATATTGTTCCAATATCTGTAGGACTAATCACCTAAACAGTGACACACCTCTAGAAGCAGTCTTAGTATAAGCTTAGTCATAAAGAACTTACAGGAATTGATGGGGAACAACCAGTGATCGAAGATATACAATTATCTGCTAGAAGACAAGCTTCTCAACTATAATAGGAGAAAATGGCCGGGATCTCTATTTCGGTTATCGGCTCCTGAAAGTGCCATATGAACTATTAGCAGCAAACTACCATATATAGATGACATGGGACGGGGAGATTGGGTAAAGGTCAAAAAGGTATTGTGTACCGGACAGTCAGTGAATCATTTGACCTGTTTTCCTGTTCATTTGATCCTTTTCCTTTGTACTCATGTTCAAAAGTAAACAAGATAAAGTTGCCACATATACTAGAATTTGCCAAAATCGCTGACCGGATGACCTTGCAGGAGTAGGGCTGACTTCTGATTACCGACTATAGAGAGAAGACACGCTTTTCAAGTGGTTTAAGTTGTACCTGCTAATGGTTTAGATAGGCGCAAAGAGGCTATTGTTCAAGTTCAACCACTTTAACAGGTAATGTCTCCATATTTGCTTTCTCATGTTTAGTATGGTTATGTGACATGCTGTTAATTTACATGACCTGTATAGACTCAGAAGACCGTATTGCGTGATTAAAAGCAGAGGCTAAAGGCTGAGAAAGAGGATCTCGAACAAAAGATCAAATTAATGAACACCCTACCGAGCTTTATGATTCCTGCGCCTGGAATCCAGGCTGCATATTCTGCTGCCATTGCAGCAATTCAATGCCAAAAATTGATCAGTAAATTGGTTCACCTGGGAATGGTAATGTAGAAGTTCAGCTGGTAAGCGTCTAAATTATTACGAAGGTTTTGAAACGATTTGGGAGCTTATTTTTTAAGAGCTTATTTTTAATATAGTTATATATTTTCTAAAATATATGCTAATCTTAAGTGTATATAACTTACAATGATTTTGCAATGTCATTAGATTAAGAACCAAAAGTCCTTTAACCAAACTATTATATCAATAATATAAGCACATATCAAGTTTTCACTTACCAATTTTAATGTACAAATCGTACATTACCATAGTCCACTTTAATATTAGCATATCAAGTTTTCTGTTACCAAACTATAATATCAGTAGCTTGGTTTTTGTACACTATCATAGTATATCATAAATTCAGAATTGTTCTATCAATGAAACAAGTATACATGCTAAAATGTAACAAGATCTTAATCTCTAAAATTATATAAAGTACCATATGTATTGTAAGTCATTTGCAACTTCCTTTCATTTATATTGCGCGCAACTGTACAGATTTACGTATGGAGTGTATGATGAGAATAATGACTAAAAAGAACGATTCTAGTAAGAGGAGGGTTCTCGCTTTATCTTGCCTACTTTAATTTCATTTTCTTTGACATGGACAGGACTAAGTATAGCTGCAACAACATTCGTGAAAGCCCATGGTCGAATTTTCTGCAATCAACCACGTTTCCACAAAGCTCCTCACCGATTAGTGAGCCAAGCTTGCAGTGGTAAAACTTTTTGGCTTACATTCATTTCTGGCTAAAATGATCATTCTTTAAGGTTGTTTTTAAAAGTCATGTGTAACTAAGTTCCAGTGGCATTATAAATATACACATTTGTTGACTGATCCACTGTCGTTTTGACAGTGGGTCAGTTGTTACAGTAACGGGCTTCAATTTTTGGGCCAGCCTGTTTTTTTATTTTATTTATTTATTTATTTATTTATTTAAATTTGTATGCGCAAAGTAGGAATGGAAAAAAATATATTACAAAAGTTCTGATTTATTCAGATAAAAAAAAATACTCCGCGGAAAACATCTCGATACCGAATAACTTAAATATAATCGATTTGTCTCAAACGTACAACCCATTATATTAAAAAAAAAACCCATATAGCAAAAAAAAAACAACACTTTAAACATGAGGCACTAGCCTAAAATTCGCATAAAATTTGGCCCAAAGTAAAAAAAAAAAAACCTTTGTTTACATTATATTTTTTTTTAATTCTAACCCCCCCCCCCCCCCCCAATATAATTTTTTTCCAAAATTTAGCCTGAAATCTGGCCAAAGTAAAAAAATACAAAACGGTCCCTCAATTTTAACTATTACCAAATTTTCTTACACAAAAAAAAATACCCGTAAAAAAATTAACAAAAAAAACACGTCAAGTTTTTATTGTTCACAACTTTTTTACATTCATCGGCCCAAATAAAAAGATATCGAACTGTCCCAAAAAAAGAAAATATTCGGGAAAAAATTAACCCCTCCCAACGCAATAAAAAATTTCCCGAATCGTACAAAAAAAGGAAATATCCGGGAAAAAATTAGCCAAAAAAAATACAAAACGGACCCTCACCTTTTAACTATTTACGATTTTCTTACACAAAAAATCCCGTAAAAAAATTAACAAAAAAAAACACGTCAAGTTTTTATTGTTCACAACTTTTTTACATTCATCGGCCCAAATAAAAAGATATCGAACCGTCCCAAAAAAAGAAAATATTCGAGAAAAAATTAACCCGTCCCAACGCAAATTTTTTTTTCCCGAATCGTACAAAAAATGAAATATCCGGGAAAAAATTAGCCAAAAAAAAAACAACCCAAAAATAGCCTAAAATCTGGCCCAAAGTAAAAAAAAAAAACAAAACGGACCCTCACCTTTTAACTATTTACGATTTTCTTACACAAAAATTCCCGTAAAAAAATTACAAAACCGTTCCAAAAAAAAGAAAATATTCAGGAAAAAATTAGCCCGTCCCAACGCAATTTTTTTCCCCCGAATCATACAAAAAAAAAGAAAATATTAAAAATTAACCCCGCCATAACGCATCGCAAAAAAAAAAATCCTGAAACGCAAAAGAAATTATTCGGGAAAAAATTAGTCCCGCCGCAACGCGCGGGTTCTTTTGCTTGTTGTTTCTATTGAGCAAAGTATAATTGGAAAAAACTAACATTTATCATAGTTTTGTATCTCACCGTTTGTACAATAACTCAACTTTAATATTTTTTAATTCCTAATGAATAGTAGTTTTATTACTAAACAAATCATGTCTGTGTGGCTGTGTCTAAGATATACACTTATAAAAAAAACCGTGTGTCTCTCTCATACCATTAGTTACCACCGCTCTTCTCTAATCCAACACATACTAAAAAAACACACACAACAAATTCATATCTCTCCTCTCTCGCCAGAACCATCCACCTTCTTCTTTTCGGTTCACGCAGTGGTTTCTCACCTATCATAGTTTTGTATCTCACCGTTTGTACAGTAACTCAACTTTAATATTTTTTAATTCACAATGAATAGTAGTTTTATTACTAAACAAATCTTGTCTGCATGGCTGTGTCTAAGATATACACTTATAAAAAAAACCACGTACCTCTCCCTTAGTTATTCCAACACATACTAAAAAAACACTCTCCTCTCTCGCCAGAACCATCCACCTTCTTCTTTTCGGTTCACGCAGTGGTTTCTCACCGAACAAAAAATACACATACATAATTACCGATCACGTGGCCGTTTTGATTTGTGGATGCATGAGTTTAGGTCTAATGGCTTTCACAGATTTCAGTTTCCATCTAAAGGTAACAATTTTTAATCAATCTTAGTGAATAAAGTTTGTTGATATATGTTTAATGACTCAATTACATGTATCTTTAGTAACTATTGTTTTTGGGTTTTGTTATTTGATAGAGTTTATGTAATGGGTTTTCTTTGTAAAGGTGTAGGGAATTTTCCAGCGAGTCTGAGTTTAAGACGGACAAGATTTCCGGCGGTTAATGCTTTGAATGTTGTGAAGGGTGGAAAGGTATGTGGCTTATTACAACAGCTTATTTTCTTATCGGGTTATTGCCTTTTAGTATTTATTAGGTTTTGATTGATACCCATTTTTTAAAGTTTTAATCCTTATTCATAAAGGCTTATTAGGTTTTGATATTTAGGGTGTTTAGGAGACAACTTATCTATATCTATACTGCTATATAAAACATTTATAATGTGAGACCCATTAAAAATTAAGATAAGGAAATGCAATCTTGACCATCCATCTTATTTTTAAGAATCGCATCAAAAAGTGACATGTGTCACCTTTTGATTAAAAAATCACCTTTATTTTCAAATCGAAATATCTTTTTATCAATTTAATTTTATTATGATCTAATTTCACCATATTTTTTAAAACTTTGTGCTTTTTAATTCAACATACATTTTGTTATATTTTATAATTTTTTTATTTTTTAAAATGGTGTAATGAAGACTAAACTTATACAACCATTAGAATATGTAATGGATGCAGAAACAGCATGTTCAGAATGATGAAAATATAGCACCGATGAAAAGTCTACTGCTCGGGAGAACCTGCAGAAAGCAAAAATAGAGGCTTCTATTTGGAAACATGAGGTTTATTTTCACTTCTCTTAGCTTGAAATTTTACTTATCATGCATAAATCAGTCAGTTTTGACATGTGGTATGTTTTCTAGATGAAATCGGAAAATAAAAGATCATCCCCAATGGATGAGATTATGAAGAAACTACGATCAACTCAGAAGAAGGCTCAAGATATGAGAGGGTCGGTTTTGTAAAGTAATAAAATTTGGTAAATGTTACATTTGAACCGTCTCTTTAAAGATAAATCATTCTTTGTTTTATACTCTTACGTGAATCATTACGATCAGAATGAATAAAAACTCAAAAGGGAGAAGCGAAGGCAGTCTATTAAAGAAGCTGCTATGAAGTCGAAATGGTTGATACAAGATGAGCGTGAACTTAAAAGGGAGAGGAGAACAGGTTATACTTTTTTTTCTTCTCTTTATTGTCCTCACAAAACTTACTGATAATAGTTTCCCGACTTTGTTACATATTATGAAACATACCAATGTTGCAGGGAACTTTTTGGGGTTTGATCACTACAAGTGATAAAAGTCTTAAAACAAATGGAGCAAGGTATATTGTAATTCCCTAATCCATCTGTCGTGGCCATACTATATTTATTTTACACGTGTTTGTTTGTGCTAACTATGTGCTTAAGAACCTACATCCTAGGCTGACCAAAGGCTTATAAAATATAAAAAAATAGAAGCATAATTTACTTAAATAGTTGGTGGCTTTAGTGGTTACATAGGGTTACTAAAATCTTTTGAAAGGGAAATTTCAACCCGTGTACGCATAACTATGTCAATTTAGGTTAGATCAGCTTCGAAACATGTATTAATACGTTTTGACAAATAAGCTTATTTTAATTTGTTTTCAGTGACAAATAGGCTGATATAGTGATTTTATACGTTTTGAAAAATAAGTGTTCGACAAGTAAGCTTATTTGTTTAACAAAAGTTTTATAAGTGCCCGGTATAAACGAATCCTATCTATATACCAGTCGTCTCCTTTAAGCTGACTGGGTTAGTAGGTCAAATTCGAGAGCATTTTTCCTCTTTAGAGTGTCAATTTTATGTTCATTTTTTGATACAAAAATTTACATATGACGGTTTTTGTTCTTTTATACGTCGAACTATCCGTTCAGTGTATTGTTCATGTTGTGTTTTCTTATTAATATATTAGTATCAAGTTGATACATGGCTGCATTAGTATGTAAAAAGGTGATACTTTGTTGCATTTTCATGCCATTTGCTCTACCCAAAACTATTTAGCCGACTCCTAAATGATCTTACTACTCAGACACTAGATACCGATTCTTTGTGGACTCACGCTTGAAAAACAACAACTGAAAAAATGACGATACAAAGACCCCCTAGCCCACCAGTTTAGGAGATTCATAAATGGCAATTGAAAATTAGTAGTGAGTTGTACAATACTACTACAATTTTAAGTTTATTAATAGTTTTGACTTTATTTCTTAAATGTATCACTGAATGTAGCATCGACATGCTGCTTACAATTCGAAAAATAGAACCATTTGACCCAATCAGTACATGTTAGTAAGTTGATTTACGTGAGTAGCGCGTTAATAGCAGACGAAATTAGGCACTTAATGTTTGATATTTCTTGAAACGCGAGTGGATAAATAATATAGTTAGGTGATAATTGAAGAATGTGTTTTTGCAATTTAGTTGTTAGGCTGATCTAGATAATGCATACTTTCGATATTGTATTGATGATTGTTGAGACGTACATATATAGATAATTCATCAACTGTTTCTTTAGTTCATTTATGGTGTTACTAAAAGCCCCGTTGAACGCACCTACTTAACAGGTCTGTGATCTTACAGGAACCTTGCACATGATTTTAGAAAAGGAATATTCTCGCAAGTAAGAAGAGATCATACATCACTGCAACGACAGTTATTATACTACTCCTTGATGTAACCACTATAGTGGATACAATTTTTATTCCATTTTTGTAAAGTTTATTTCATTTGTTTTCTTTTATTGTATTCATGATTTCTTTTATTGCGACATTCGGGTGTTAAAACGACAACATTCTTCCACTCATGACAATTTTGTTGGTCAGCTTCTACTTTGATTGGCATCACCGTTCAACATGCTGTTGCTCCAGATTTCAGGTTTATTGAGATATGAATGACTAGAGTGTCTCATTCTATGCTTATCTATAGTCCAAGACTTCTTAGAGAACTTCTTTTACGTTGTTAACAGAAACCTTCAATGTGGAGATGCTGTAACTTGGAATGCGAATGGGCTGGTCATGTAAGTACGTTTGAAAAAAAAAATCTTCTGCCTCAATGGCATATTGGCCAACTAAAGAGTTTATAGGAAACTGTTTTTTTATGTTCTAAAGTCTTCTTCAGGTTATTGTACCTCGTGTGGTAATTATATATTTGTTATACAGGGAAATAAAGGTCAGGAAACTCTGTTCACACGATTCAAACCCGAGTCCCTTATATTTGACAAGGTAATATTTTACTGCTTTATGTTTTTGCAAATTCCTATTTATTAAAACTATTGGTAATTTTATCCTAGAAATGTTTGAAATATGTATAGTGGACCTCGATTTTCATGGCAAATTATTTACATAGAACTTTGAAAAATTACTTTACCAAGCTGCTTTAAGACACAATAGTCGAAGAGAAAATCAGCGACCTTACTTGATTTCTAGCTAAGCTGACATATTTCTGTTTTTGTGTTTAAGATGAAAGGAGTCTGGGAACTTCTTGAAGGCCTCATCCCATATTCCCAGAGGCATTACATCAGAATCGACAGATTTGAAAGAAGTACATTGTTGCTGTTGGACGACCCTGATGTTGAAGCTGTTTATGCTCCCTAACCGATGAGGTACAACTTTTGCTTTCATTGGACTTTTAATAAGTCATTTGTTGTGTTAAATAAGATTATGAAAACTACATTAAAACGTATTGCTTTTAATTTTGTTTCATATTGATCCTCAAATGAATCTTCACGCAACATGTTATTGTATGTTTTAGGAAAACAATTGCTTTACAACATTCACAACCCAAATTTACTTTCAACAGTTTTAAATTGTAAAGAGCAATAACATTTTGTATCTTCCCTGTCCATTTTATCAATGAAAATGATCTTATATGTACTAGGAAGCAAGAATTGGCATTTCTTCTTAAATTAAAAGTTTTGAACGCTGATCCAAACACCCCATTTTAGCTTCCTTTATGTGTATTAAGAAGTAAGAGTCGGCTACGGAAGTTATTAAGTAAAAAACGGCAGACTATTATTAGAAAATTGCAAGTAGCACAGGTAGAACTTATAAATTGGACCTAAATAATGGATTTTGGTTAGGATTTTCTGGAATATAGTTAACCAGAAAGTTTGGTGAATATTCAGTCAGCCCATTTTGTCACAAAGTTGGTGAATTTTTTATTGGTGAGTAGAAACTGCTTTAGTCTAATGTGATATTGGTTGCTTTGGAGATTACGTGGGTGTTTGGCATTCAGTTTTGAGAACAGGCTACTGTTACAAACTCCAAAGCAACTGTTTGAATAGCCAACCTATAAGATAAAGTGACCGTGTTCTGGAATACCAGAACGAAATCTATAAAATGTTTTTACTTGCACCAATATGGGTTTTAAATAGGTATAGTTATGACATAAATATATAGTTTTGACACAATTTTTAAAAACCATTCTTTAATAAGTATAGTTTTAACCCACAATCTATAGTGCATGTATCTTAAATATGTATAGTTTTTACCTACTCCAGTATGAACCATTCTTAATTTGAGGTTACAAAGATTGAATGTCTTCTGGAAGCGCTTCTTCGGTGGAGAAAACCATAAGTCGCTAAAATCTATCGTTAATATGCATAGGTGTTGGTCCTTATTAGATGTTTCCATCTATACATGTATATGATTCATGGCTTCGTATTTGGTTCAGGTTCATCTTAATTGGCATTGGTCGATCAAGAAAAATGTTGTAACGAGGAATTTGATTAACTCTTAGCAATAAATAGTTACAGAAACAGACTATAGTCTAGAGATACCTCATTGAGCCAGAAGTGCCAAAACCAGCATTTATACTTACCTCCCAAACAGGCTAAAGACAATGGAAACCAAACCAAACCTAAGATTGATTCATGTCAGCCTAGCAGCGGTTAAAAACGTTAATAATCAGATATTTATGCATTGAGAGGTATATGTGTTGCGATAGCGATTGCATGTAATATGATTGGAGTTGTGTGTTAAGCATGTCGAGGAAAGTTCAGCGCGTTTTTGCCAGCCAAACAACAGCCACCACGCTGGTAAAATGCTACATCCTGTCCTACATTGGCTATGAATTAGAAGACTATACAATACTCTGGGAACTATTTGCATTTTGTACGATATCAGTGAAACTTCCTTTTTATTGTCAAATACTAAGACAATATTGGTTCACTTTTAGAGTTCACTTTGGGAAGTGCACACTAGAAGAAGTGCATAGATTATATAACGCAATGCTCATTCTGATAACTTATTCAATTTTAGTTTGTTGTGTTTGTTTATATAATTTGTATGGATTTTTATGTAAAGAAGGCGACGATAGCGAAGGAGACAACTGTGAAGAAAGCTAGAAAGGATAGGGATCCAAGCAAAGCCAAAAAAGGCCACCAATTGCTTTCTTTATGTTCATCTAAGAATATAATTTTGTGTAAATATTTGAAAGATGGCTATTTTCGTATAGGGATAATATTAGGAAAGTGTAATATTTAAATACAAATTTCAGGATTTGTATTGTTTTGGGTCTATATTTGGTTACTTGGTGGTTGATGCACATGTTTTTATTTTTTAATAGTTTACGAAAGAAAGTTAGTAGTATAGTATAGGGGTGGCAATTCGAGTCGGGTTCGGGTTGACAGATTGGCGGGTCAGAAAACCTCAACCCGAACCTGACCCATTTAAATAATCGGGTCAGCTATGTCAACCCTAACCTGTTTAGACATAACCCAAACCTAACCCATTTAACCCGTATATATACTTGGGTTCGTGAGTTAAATAGGTTACAAGGGTTGAATAGGTTATACGGGTTTCAGATTGATCTATTTAACCCGTTTTATATATAAAAGTTGGCACATTACACAGGTTAAACAGGTTAATCGGGTTTGCATGTCGACCTGTTTAACCTATTTAACACATATATCAAGATATAAATAATTTTTAATTTTAAGAAAAAATCTTTTATTCTCAACCCGAACCTGACCTGTTTAATAAACGGGTCAGATGGGTCGACAAAAACCTGACCCGAAATCTATTAGACTTAACCCGAACCTGTTAATTTTCGTGTAGGTTTCAGGTCGGGTTTCATGTCGGGTCAGAAATTGCCACCCCTACAATTTACTATTCTCCATTTCTTTTTTTCCCTAACAAAATAAAACGTAAATATAACCCAAACCAAATAAAACGTGAGTATCAATATTCTAACCCTATCTAGAGGTGGCAAATGGGTCAGATTGGGCCGGTTTGGGTCATGGGTCAAACAGGTCATGTTTTAAAAATGGGTCTAACGGGTCATGGGTCAAACGGTTTGGGTCAGGTCGACCCACTAAATTATGGTGTTTTCATACATTTTTAAACATTTTATACGTTTCGTCAGTCCTTTTACGCTTTCGTCGGTTTTTTCCGTTTTTTAACGTTTTCGTTCGATTTCTTACGTTTTCGACCGCTTTTTACGTTTTCATCCGTTTTTTACGTTTTCGCTCGTTTTCTTACGTTTTCGTCAGATTTCTTACGTTTTAATCTGTTTTTTACGTTTTTGTCCGATTTCTTATGTTTTTCCGTCCGATTTCTTACGTTTTCGTTCGTTTTCTATGTTTTCGTCCGATTTCTTACGTTTTGTCGATTTTCTTTCGGTTTTCGTTCGTTTTTTACGTTGTTCGTTTCCAGATTTCTTACGTTTATAACATCGATTTTTTTGCCAGTTTTCGTTTGATTCTTAGGTTTTTCGTTTGATTTCTTAAAGCGCCTTTCGTTCCGATTTCATATCGTAATTTGTTCGCGGTTTTTCGAGTTTTGGTCTTCAATATTTGTTACGTTTTGTGTCGTTTTCTTACGTGTTTAGTCCATTTTTACGTTTTTAGATACGATTTTCTTAAAGTTTTCACCGTATCCCAGTATCTTTTCTATTAGTTTTCGCGCCCAGTCTCGTAAGATTTCTTACGTTTTCGTCTGTTTTTTTACGTTTTCGTCCGATTTCTTACGTTTTCGTTCGATTTTTTACGTTTTTGTCTGATTTCTTAAGTTTTCATCAGATTTCTTACGTTTTTGTCTGTTTTTTACGTTTTACTCCGTTTTTACGTTTCTGTCAGGTATTTTACGTCTTCGTCAGATTTCTTACGTTTTTGTTCGATGTTTTACATTTTTGTCTGATTTCTTACGTTTCGTCCGATTTTTTAAGTTTACGCTTTCTTAAGAAAATAGACGAAAACAAACAAAATCGGACGTAAATGTAAAAAACGGCCGAAAACGTAAGAAATCAGACGAAAACGTAAAAAAACGGACGAAAACGTAAAACATCGAACGAAAACGTAAGAAATCTGATGAAACCGTAAATACCGAACGAAAACGTAAAAAAACGGAGGAAATCTTAAAAAAATGGACAAAAACGTTAGAAATCGGGCGAAAACGTAAGAAATTGAACGAACGCGTAAAAAAGACGAAAACGTAAGTAATCGGACGAAAACGTAAAAAAGGGCGGAAACGTAAGAAATATGACAAAAACGTAAAAAAACAGACGAAAACGTAAAAAAAAGACGAAAACGTAAAAAAAAGGCGAAAACGTAAGAAATATGACGAAAAAGTAAAAAACGGACAAAAACGTAAAAACAGACGAAATCGTAAGAAATCGGACGAAAACGTAAAAAAACAGACGAAAACGTAAAAAAAGACGAAACCGTAAAAAAGACGAAAACCGTAAGAAATCGGACGAAAACGTAAGAAATTTGATGAAAACCTAATGTTAATTGAGATTTACATATGTTTGGTAATGTTAATTTCGAGTATACTACACATTAAATATATGCTTATGATTGTAGTTAGTTTTTATTAATTTCATTTGTATTTTATTATTTATTGTTTTTATAATAATTTACAAAGAGCTAATATGAAAAAAATATTAAATATAAAAAGAAAAATAAGTGAAAATAGATCCATCTAAACATCTTTTTATTTTTAAATAGAAAAATACAACTCTTATCTAAACAGGTTTTCAAAATTCTCAACTTTTCTCTAAAGAATAAAAACCATCCCCTTCTCTAGAAATTTAGCAACAGAAAAACATAAAAAAATTTCCACAACTAAACACCACCTAAGTAATTGAGATGGAAATAAAGAGCTAGCACTACTACAAAATTCGGAATAGAGCCCCCCCAAATAAAGCCATGTTTGCAGGAAAAACGGGCTCTATGAAGGTTTCCGTCAAATTCAAGAACATAGAACCCGGTTATAAAATGGGAAAACAGGGCTCTATTTCAACCACAATATAGAGTCATGTTTTAAAGAAACAACCAGGCTCTATTTGTTTGATTTTTCATTTGTGCATTGAGCGGGATTTCTCCCTCGTATTTTCACCTTGGTTTCTTTTCAAATTTTCAGCTACAAAACCCACATAAACATAAAACCTAAATCACTTTTTACTTATTCCGACTTGACTGCTTGTGTTTGAAAATTTTCAACAACCAGGTATACACTTTTACTCTAACATCCATATAATCATAGGTCCGAGGTGTTGATGGTTTAAATTAAGGGGTTGTTTGTCCGAATTTTTAAATCCTCTGGCACCATCATCATTTGTGGCTTTAAACTCGATTGCATAGAGAATCATATCTATTATAATTATAAGTTTAAATTGAAATTATAGTCTATTTATAATTAGGGATCTGAATGGTACATAGCCAATTAGCCACATAGGGTTTAATTTTATATTTTAGTTAGCTGTGTTTGGATATCTGTTTATTTGGTTATATGCCCATAACCTATTTGTCTGCCAAACTCACTTTTGCATTGTGATTATTACTAGTGTTCAAAAGTTAGTTTATAATGGTTGGTTTTATCAAATTGTGTACTAATGATATGCGGATACATTCTTTAACATGGGCGGAACATTGTGGCTGTTTTTTGGGAATTGTAATAGCCTTAAGATATATTGTTACAGTTTCACCAATAAGCTTGTCACAAAGTGGGAATTTTAATAATAGTAAAAAGAGATGTTGTTACCTTCTGACTAATTTTCTTAACAGAAATTTAGTACATTCCTTTTAATAACTGATTTCTTGAGATGTTTGAGAACTTATCTCTTGAACCTTTTAAAGCAAAATAGTTTAAGGAATTCCTATTTCAAAAACAATGACTTAGGTACAAGAAAATATTTAACTCAAACCTAAGCATTGGTGATTGTTTTTCCAGTGTTGGTATGATTGCAACTGTGTGAGGTTTAATACAAGTACCACCTATGAAACTGGTTGTGTTTTTTGGATGGGAAGCAATAGCTATTCTGTTAAAACAAATATAGCCCTCTTTTATTCAAAAAACAAATATAGACTAAAGAATGTTTTGCTCCTATATACAGGTGTGTAACATGAAAGAAAGGCACTTAAATTGACAAAGGAGAAAAGATGCCGACAAATTTGGGAGCTTTCGAAGGTATCACATATCCTTTGGTTCTTCGGACATGATCTATGTGGCCGATACTAAAGGAAATGTACTCTTATTTGTGTATATATTTTTTAATTCTCATCAAATCATATTGTTAGCACTTATAGTTTTTTCATTATTTTGGTTTAAAGTGCATATGATTAGTACGCAAGGAAGAGTGATTTTGGTTTTGGTCAATGGCCTTCTCAATGTTGTGGATTTCTCTCCACCGTTTTAACCTCGCAAGAAAGGTAAGGTGTATGTTTCTTTTACTTTCTGCAGGTGGTTGATGAAGTGTTTTGCTAGTACATTTCAGCTTAGCATAATAAGTTGATAGTAAGAAAATGTATGCTATGCTTATGCACAATGTCTCCTGTTATAACTACAAGTTGGCATTTACAACTTTATAGTGCTCGAGGCTCAGTTTTAGCAAACTTGTAAGTTAATAGCAAGTATAATTGGCAAAAAGTGTCACCTAAAACAATATTATTGCACTTTTAAGTTTATCATTGTTTCTAAAAATTTAAAAACAATTAGTAACATTGTAAATTGCCTTACTGTTTCTTTGTAATATACACATTGACATGGATTATAGACAATTTTTATCCCTTGTAGCATGTGCCGTAAAACAGGGATGCTTTATAGAAAGGAGAGGATCACAGTTCATTACTGATGTTAAGTAGTATTAATTACAATTGCCTTAATTTTGTGGATACACTCCACCAGTTTCATTGAAAGAAAAACGATTGGGGATTTGCATCTTTATGCTTCTAAGTGATCTATGTGACCACATGCTATATCGAAGATGATGTTGTTGTATGTAACGTGACTGATAAATGGTCATAGGCTTTGTTGGACTTAAGAACCAAGGAGCTACGTGTATACATCATTTTTGTTCTAGTCAATGTATCAACAAAATGTAAGTTGTAATCTCAATGTATCTTTTTTGATTCAAATCAATAAAATGTTCAATTTTCTAAATAAAATTGATGTAATGGCTCAAGTTACACCATATAAGATTTTTTTTCACATAGAGCCATGTTTCATATAGAAAGCCAGACTATATAACTTGAAATGAAGCCCGTTTGCAAAACCGGGCTCTATTTGATTCTCCCATAGAGTCCCTCCCTCTTTGAGCCCCTCACTAAAACCGCGATCTATGCATGTTTTCAACAAGCCTCTATGTCTCTTTTTGTAGTAGTGTAGGCTACCCCCAGTAAGGACACCGGGCGACCTACATTTTTTCTGCCACCTCAGCTTTCTTTCTCCGATAACCTACATGCGACCTTTTAGCCACAGTAAGACGACCTACACTATAAAAAACATACCTCACAATAATATTCTCTACTTAAATAAACACACACATCACAAACACAAAATATCGGTCATATATACGACTTAGTTCTTGGCGACCAACATCAGACAATGAGGCGGCCTACAAGGACACCACACAAGCGAATCGGTCGACCCTCGCATTGTGGGTAGCCTTATTTATACTCCCATGTTGATAATCCAGTTTACCAAATAAATCTTTCTTCACACTATTTTATCAGGATTGAAACAATACAAAGTATGAACAAAACTATATGAGCAATGAATAAACTCATGTAAGTTTCCGCTCAAAGGAAATGGATGGAAACGCTAAAGAGGCACTAATGAGCAAAATTTATAGCACTAGTGTGTACGCGTGTTCAAATTTTACGAAAAACATGCGTAGGCATATGTGTCCATCAGTGTACCTTTCGCCGGTCTCTTTAATAGTGCGTTTTACGCTAACAAGTTAATATACTTTAATCTTGATCGTTAACTCAAATATCTCAAACCGTGACTTTATTGATGATGTACATATATTCTCACAATTAGGGGTGGCAATTCAGGTCGGGTTTAAGTTGTCGGGTTCGGGTTGACAGGTTGGCGGGTCAGAAAACCCCAACCCGAACCTGACCCATTTAAATAATCGGGTCAGTTATGTCAACCCTAACTTGTTTACACATAACTCGAACCTGACAGACACTTGTTTTTAAAACAAACACTTATAAACTCATATATTTAATAATTCACTATATATACATTCATCAGGATTGTACAACCGCCAACACTGGGTTGGGAGACCGGGTCGACCCGGGCCTGATCACCCACCGTCCTACCGGGGAAATCGCCCTCACACACAACCAGCCCAGTTTACCACGACCCGTCAAACTGTCCCGTCCGACCCGAAATCACCCGCAACCTGAGGTATTTACGATCAATAGACCCTGTGTATTTACGGGACATACAACCTCGCAACTACCTGTGTCAGTCAATTACGAAAACTACTCTCATTTTATTTTTTTTTTTACCAATAATACCCCTTCATTTCCACTAAACGGCTGTTAAGTATACGACTGTTAGTTTCATTTTTTAGATTTTATATACTATAACTAACCCTCATTATAAAATAAATAATTCCAAAATATCTCTCCATCCCCCACTAAGGGGATTAATTTATTTTTAGAATTTACAAAAAATAGATCCTTGGGATACGGTCGTTTACTTAAGAACTGTTAGTTAGACGACGTTAACTTATTTTATTCTTTGTTTTACATTTACAAAAATTAACCCTTGGGGTTATGGTCTGTTGCCATTATAACAATGATATATCGCAAGACAACGGCCAATCACCACCGGACCCACTTCATCCAATCTTTAAACGACGCCCAATAATCGTCCATTCCCTCCCACTATCGGCTTATTTTTTTTCGAGGAATTAACAAAAATAGTCTTTGGGATTTGGTTTCTTTACCTTAACGGGACTGCTAAGTAACGACCTGGTAACTTATTTTTTTTCAATTTTACGGAAAATAGCCTTGGGGTTATTGGTCCCGTTATATAATAACACGGAAATATCGAACGGACATCAACAATCTCCACAAAACACTTCTGCCAATCTAAATACGACGCTCCAATAATCGTCCGCAGCACGATGCGCGAAGGCAATACACCACTCTCGTTATTCAACATTTCAATATTTTAAAACACAGATATCAGGATGTTTTTAAAAACAAATAAGCATTTTGAGCATGAAATATGATTCTACAAAGAAACATATAACGAATATTTGTTGTTTATTTATAAAAGCACGTTTAATAAGTTTAATTCACACGTTATTGTATACATGAATAGGCAGAAGCAATAAATAACTTCTAAGTTGCATACATTATATTTCATATAATTGCACGCTACTTCCAAATTAAACCAATTTTTTTATTGGAAAAGTAGTTAATATTTTAGGAGCATTTGTTTTAAAGAGTCCAAAAAATCCCTCAAAACGGAAATAATGTACCCATCAATATGTAGCCATTTACATTAGACCTAAATTTGGGATTTTAAACAAGCCTCCAGTTCTATAAATACGTCATATTAATTAGTTTTCATTCATTTATATCAAACGGCTGCATTTTTTTTAAAACACAAACAAATATATTTTCTTATTCCATCATTCATCATCTCCGTTGATCACTCAGATCAAAACCTAATTCATGAACAAACGTTTTCCCGAAAGATTCATACCACAAATAATGAGACATTAATTCTTCTACACGCCAGCTGATTCTTTTAATAATCAAACAAAAACCCTCCGAAACCGAAACCCCGATAGCCGATAACGAAACACCGCTCTTCTGCTGTTTTGGTGAATTCATCGGCAATAAAAAGACGACTAACACTTCGAACTCCCTCAACCACCAATCCCACAAGAAAAAAACGAAGAAAACACGGCCTCAAGAACCATCACCGTATGGAGTAAAGAACACGAGATCAATGTGTTGAGATGAATTTCTTGAAACTACTAAGTGGGTAACGGAATAATACCCATTGTGATAACGAGAACATCCAAAAAGTTTCTATCAAGAGGGGATTGAATGGCGTGGGTTTATACGTAGAGAGATGTGTTTTTTAAACAAAATGGTTTTGAATTGCCTGAACGATTTCACCTACACAAACAGATGGTTATTTCGGGACAGAATGTAGTTGCTTCTATGGAGAGTAATGATGCGCAGATTTATCAGTTGTCGTGTTTGATTTGGGGAAGCGAAGATGAAGATGACGATGATCAAGATGACGATCCAGTTATGACCAAATTCTTAAATGACGTGTTGCAGTATTAGTATTCGGGTTTTTTGCTTACTGGATTACGATAATGATCAAGATTAGTATTTGGGTCGGGTTCTGAAGGTGTATAATATTAGATTAATCAAGAACGTTAATTAGGGTTTAGTCTTGAAAGATTGATTAGTTGATGGAGGTTAGGGGAAGTCCACTAGTTATTGAATTTTTTATAAATTGGTCTGAAGATCATTATTTTTGTTTTACTCTTGTAAGGTTTAATTAGTAGAATATCACATGAAGGTTAATTTGATCTTGGTTTCTTTTAAGACGTTATAATACATTTTTCAACACGATTATTCGGGTTTATGAAGCAGTATTTTCCGTGTATTAAGAACTTAGGGTTTGGTACTTTAGTCATTAAGGGGTTTCAAAGGATTTATAATGTTTGATATTCGAGTTGTTATGTTTCTATTTGGTTTGATGTACGTGTATTAATGTGAGGTTAATTTGATATTCAAATAGATATCTTTGATGATTTAGTTGTTTTTTTTACTGTCTTCTAATTAATGTCGACAGTCAGATTTTTTTGCCTGTCTACTTAATTGTGATCCGTAAATTTATCAAATCAAATCTTTTCCTATTTTTAAAGATTATCGTGTATAGGAACAGCATGTACAATCGGTTACACAATTAAGTTACCTCAAATGTTGTAAACATATACAACAACACTGCACATTATTATTATTTCAAATTTAAAAAGTTCGTTATCAGGATTCCCCCCTATGCGTGAAGTCATTCTCCTTAATTCTTCTATCTTCACACACCAAAAAAACACCTCAAAATTCTCCGAGAAAGGAAAGTTAAGCTCTGACTAAGGGTACTTCTTCTAAAAGTCAAAGAAGCGCTCATGATACCGCCAGCAGCAGGTTAACGATCGTTAACCAATAACACATTCGTGTTGGACATGATTTGCATTTCTTCAAAGAATCTTACAAAATTTTACAAGATTACTAAATACTAGGATTGAAGTTGATGACATTACTAAATCGTACCATCACTAATTAATATCTCTCTCAAACTAAATGTTAAAAGTATGATAAGTGGACTTGGCTGTTTCTTTTCTTTTTAGCGGGGAAGAAAAACGGGTCCAAATAATGCCTTTTAATTATGAGAGGTATTAAAGCTTCCATCTTCTCTTTAAAAAGCTAATAAAGGGGCTCAAGTAGAACTACTTAATTTTATAAACACCTCAAACCCTTAATGACTCTTAATTTAGATATTTGTTTTATTCTAAAATTTGTTGTCTAAATTTTTGTATCTGCTTTCTCTATCTGTATCTTAAAAACTCACACTTTTAAACTTAGTTTTATGGAAATATAAGGATATGTAATCTTAACCATCCATCTTATTTTAGGAAACACACGGTGTTTAGAAGTGCTAGTTCCAGTGACATGTGTCAATTCTGAATTAAAAAAATCACATTCATTTTTAAATTAAAATATCTTTTTATCTATTTATTTTTTTATGATTTAATTTCACCATATTTTCTAAAATTTTGTGCTCTTTAATTAATTCAACATCCATTTTCTATATTTTTATGATTTTTTTATCATTTTTAATGTCGTCAAAACTCCTATTTGCGCGGGTACTATGTTAGATAGTATTAATATCGATCAGGAAAAGTAAACATGTGTTAAATATTTTCCATATAATCACAACTAGTTTATGTTCTACTTAAACAATTTCACTTTTATTTAAAGTAAAATCGTTGCCATTACACCAACAAAAGCCGAGTTAGTGACATGACCCGACTTAACATTCTCAACATTTAGCCCCTCTTAAAAAAATTATGATACCGCCTCTATGCAATTTAACCAAACCTTTGGTTCCCAGTAACACCGTCTTTACGTACATAAGCTCTGTCTATTGATTCTAATAAGTTTATAGAATTCTTTGCAATTTCCGCTTGAAATATCAAATATATAGCTTACATTTACGTAGGAATATTCAAGAATGTCCTTCAGCAGATTGATCTCATGTTTCTTTCCTGGGCTGATGAATGCTTTCTTGAGGACTATTTGTGGGGTATCTTGGTCTTCTGCTTTTCGGGATGATGATGATTGATGGTGCTTTCTTGGTGTAGATAGTATCGAAGTAGTAATTTTGATATCGCCTACCTTATCCTTCATTTTCTTGCGGCTTGTCAAAATCTTTTTCTTGGTGAGGGTTCTTGGTGCGGTACGTAGCCTATTATTCTCTTTTTGGATGTTAAAATGATAACGTTTTTTTGGTGGGAGTTGTGACTTGTGATGGGTTGTTTACTGCGTATTAACGAGGTGGTAGATGGTTTGTGATTTTGAGGAATCATTCTTGGTGGATTAGTCGTTATTAAAAGATTGATGGTGAGATTTGATGTCGAAGAAGAAGTAGAAAGGTGGTGAAGCAATTTCAAGACTTTGTCTTAAAAATGTTACCGTTTAATTTAGATGAAAGAGTTGGTAACATATTGTAATTAAAGACCTAGAGGCGTAATTTAATTCCATATACGAAGCTTCAATCTAAACAGCCCAGTAGTAGTAAAGAATACTCCGTATGAGAGTTTATACTTTTTAGCCGCATTTGTACAAAGTTTGATAATGTAAGGACTACAAATAAAACTTTATTGTTTAAATGTGTGTTTTAAAAGGGGCTTTAAGGTTGTTATGTACAGTTATCAGTGACTTTTTTTTTCCCGAGGTTTAATAATGGTTAATTTTCTGCAAAGCCAAATTTCTTGTATTTGATTATTTATATATATATACTATGTTTAGGTTAAAACTACGTCGTTTTGAGTATTTGCTACATAACCGGCCCCATCGGCGCTCTCACTATGTGCCGGCCAATTTTTTGACTTTTTTTTAGTTTTGACCATTACTTGCTTACCGTTCCGGCCCATTGGGTCAACTTTGGGGCACGGGTCCCATTTGACTTTTTTTTTTTCTAGGCAACTTTAAAAAAAACATCCCGGGATACAAAAAATTTACAGAAGTACTTTATTTTTAAAAATTTAGATCATAAAAATATCCGCGACATGAGACCAAACACATAAGCCCATATAAAAAAACAAACAATTAAACATGGAGACCGAAAAAATAAATACGCACAAAATAATATTAAAAAAATTGCTCAACACAAAATAGGAAAAAATAATACAAAAGTACTGATTTATTCAGATCAAAAAATACCCACGACATGACGCCTAACACATAAGCCCGTATAAAAAAACTATTCAACATGAGACCGGAAAAATAAACCCGCACAAAATAAATAAATTAAAAAAAAAATTAACGCCTCGCATCAATTAACGCCCCGCATCAACGCGCGAGCAATCATGCTTAACACATATTTACCCAAATCTCATAAAAAAAATAACCCAAATAGCCAAAAGAAAAAAAACCTTTTAAACATAAGGCCCAACAAATAAGCCCATATAAGAAAAAAAACAAAGTAAAAAACATGAGACCGAAAAAATAAACCAGCACAAAAAAAATTAACGCCCCGCAGCATCGCGCGGGCAATCACGCTTGTTTTTATCCTAAAAGTGAGAGAAAAATGACTTTTTACCGATTAAAATTTGCATTAATTGCGCATGTTGTAGTTTGATTGTTTTTTGCATGTGAACACTCTTTTTGAGACCGGAGGAATATCTTATGAGAGGTGATTTATACACACTATTTCTTTGACATACACCACAAAAGTACACTCAGTGATGTATAGCGATATACACAGTACAACACCCTAATGCATGTTTTGTGATGTATAGCAAAAAAATAATGTGTACAAATCACCTTCCATACCTTATTTCTAACTCTCTTTTTTTTAACAACAGTGACTTCAAAACAAAATGTATATGAGGATTTGAGGAAACGATGTTGTCTAATGGAGGGAACTATGCCGATAAAAACTAAATGCGAATTGATTTGCACACTTTAAGAATTGATTGGGACATTTCATATGTGCATTAAAATTTTGTACAGTTTTAACATTCTGTAATTCATTCAGATAAAAAAATACTCGCGACATGAGGCCCAACACATAAGCCCATATAAAAAAACAAACTATTAAACATGAGACCGAAAAAATAAACCCAATATTAAAAAAAAATTGTTCGGCACAAAATAGAAAAAAATTTACAAAAGTACTGATTTAATCAGATAAAAAATACCTGCGACATGAGGCCCAACACATAAGCCCATATAAAAAAAACCAGAAAAAAAACCTAAAAAAAATTAATTGTCGACACCAACTAAAAAAACAAACCCCCCGCCCCGCACCAACGAAAACATATCCGCCCCGCAGCAACGCGCGGGTACTTTTGCTTGTTGAAATCAAATCAGTTTTTCTTTTTTAGAGTTTTTTTTCTCCAACACAAGTGAACACGTTAAGAACAGATATCAAAGTCGGAGTATTCTTAAAAAAAAGTTCCAAGAGTATTGATAAACAATATCATGAAGAATTTTTCATTAAAAATTTATGGGCAATTTCGTATCTGCCCTCCTTTTAGTTAGAAATTTCATATATACTTAAACATTGTACATTATGCATTCAATTGTTATACTTTGAGTATATATGAAATTAATCATGAAAGTAAGTTGAAATAAGAAATTAATCCAAAAATCTACACTAATAAAGTAATAAGTACATCAAACAAATTTACAAATAGTCAACTCGTTAACATGCCTATAGTCATGTTGATAATTTAGTGTCATCAAACATTTTGTGTAATAGTAATTTACCCGAGACCAAATAGATTTTAAGTTAAGTTATAATACGAGTTTAGGGGTGCGGAGTGCACGCTTGTATAAACTATTAACTTGATTTCAGATACGATGAATGACAAAGTTTGTGACAGAAAATTCGTCACTAGGACGTCAGAACTATTTAATAGATGTGACTATTTTTAATAGTAACATTAAAATTTGTCACTAATGAATGGTCACTATATTATATATGAAAAGTGTTACTTTTCACCATAAGGTGTTACCTTTCACGAAGAGCTGTATTCATGAAAAGTCACTTTGTCTATTATATATAGACATCATTTTTTGTCTTTCATAAGATGATGAAACATTCATCACAACACATAAAATATTCTCTATGTTTTTTTTGCTCTCATTTTTGTGCTTAAAATTTGAGTGTTTTCTTGTCTTATCTCATATACGATATTCGTGTAACCCAAGGTCGGAATATTGTATTCAGAAAGTGAACTATACACGATTCAAGAATTATCCAAGCAAACTTTGATTATCAAGATCTGAAAACGAACAAACGAATACAATATTTTCTAGCGATAATCATGATTGATGAATTGTGTAAGAAAACTACAATCTGTATAGACACGTTATTCAAACATGCAAAATTAGGCAAGTTTGAAAGGGACGGATATTTGGGAGAATAAGAGTTTGGAATATTTGGCATGTTAGAAGGGTATCATGGAATATGAAAACAAGAGCACTTTGATGGAGAAAAATGTATACGGTGGGATAGGTGACGCGGTTCAATTAAACTTTGTCATAATTGTATACCTCTCGAAGAAGTATTAATGCAATTCATATTTAATTGCAATGTGATGCATGACACGTACTTTTACTAACTAAAATGTTAATTGTATGCCTGAAGAAAAACTAAATTTGATCTTATATTAAAACACAAATCTCAATTCGTATCAACAAAACAATAGAACACTGATCTCAGTCAGTTAAAAATCAACAATCATAAACTCCACCACTGCTAATCAGATATGGAGCTATTATCTAAATGATAATAGTTCTATTGCAATTCTCAGAATCAACAACAAAAGATCAAGATGATCTTATAGAAATTAGGGTTACAAAAGAAAAAGAGAGATCGAATTTTCTAGAGAGAGAGAGGAGAAAGATGAGAGTTATCTCTCAAAGCTGAGATTGACCAGCTTATATAGGAGCTTGACCAAGGCTTGAAATTCCAAGAAAGACACAAACAACCCCGCCCTCCTCTTTCTTCTATTGACACCTTGATCCCAAAGCTATCTTTAAATCAATAACTGAAAATTACAAATGACACAATAAGCCCCTAAACTATATGTTTACCACATGAGACTATTATTTCAACATCCTCCCCTTAGTCTCAACCTGGTAAACATCATGCATACCAAGCTTTTTAACCAACTCAATATGTTGAATTGTATCCAACCCTTTAGTAAGAATATCTGCAATTTGATTTGCAGATTCTACTTTTACAGTCTTAACAACACCTTTCAAAAAAAATTCTATAACAAAACGCAAATCAATTTCAAGGTGTTTAGTTCTTTCATGAAAAACAGGGTTGGCTGCTATCTTAATAGCAGAATTACTATCACAATGAAGTGAAACAGGAGAAAGATTTTCAATGTTTAAATCTTTTAAGATTTTCAAAATCCAAATCACTTCACTTGTAACTGAAGCAAGAGCTCTATACTCTGCTTCAGTTGAGGACTTAGAGAGTATTATGTTTCTTACTTTTCCAAGAAACAAGCGAGTTATTTAAGAATACATAATAACCAGTGACTGATTTCCTTGTAATAACACACTTAGCCCAATCAACATCAGAATAAGAATTTAGAAACATACCACAAGTCTTCAAAATATGTATGCCCAATACAGGACAGCTTTTGAGATATCTTAATATCTTAAAAGCAATCGTAAAATAAGACTTCAAATGAGAATGCATGAATTGACTTAAGTAATGCACAACATAAGATATATCAGGTCTAGTATTAGTCAAATAAATCAATTTCCCCATTAACTTCTGATAATCAGTAATATTATTAAGTAAAAGATCTTTTTCACAAGCCTCATTAGAAATAACAAGTTTAGACACTAAAAGAGTTTTTGCAGGTTTACATGCAAGCATACCATACTAAGACAGCAAGTCAAGCACACATTTCCTCTGATTAAGGCAAATATCCTTTTCAGTATCAACAACCTCAATACCAAAGAAATATTTAAGTTTTTCCAAGTCTTTTATCATAAATTTAGACCTGAGATAAACTTTAATTTTTTTCAATTTCAGAAACACTATTACCAATAATGATAATATCATCCACATAAACCAACAAGGCAAGAAAAACACCCTTATCAGACTTGGTATATAAAGAATAGTCAGATTTACTTTGACTAAAACCATTTTCAATCAATGTAGAAGTCAATTTAGCATTCCATTGCTTAGGAGCCTGTTTCAAACCATATAGAGACTTTTTAAGTCTGCACACTTTCTTATCTGAAGGAAAGGTGGTTTCATATAAACAGTCTCCTCAAGATCTCCATATAAAAAAAGCATTATTCACATCAAGTTGATACATAGGCCAAGACATAGATACAACAGTGTTTAATAAACATCTAACAGTAACCATCTTAACAACAGGAGAAAAAGTCTCCTCATAATCAATCCCTTTCTTTTGGCCAAAACCCTGAGCAATCAGTCTAGCTTTGTATCTATCTATCTCATCACTGGATCTAAACTTAATCTTATAAATCCACTTACTTTCTATGGCCTTTCTACCCTTAGGCAAATCAACCAAACACCCAAGTACCAACTTCTAAGTAAAAGCACAAACCATTTCTTGTTCATAGCTTCAGTCCATTGAGGATATTTTAGAAGCATTAAAATAAGACTACATTCTCCAGGATTTATTATGTTGATGTTACAAAACAATATTTTTTCTCCAGTATTAAAGATTTGAATAAAACCAGAAGACAACATTATTTTCAAGTTTATATTTGACTTTAGACTTAACAACAAAGTCATTATAATTTTTTTGGAAAAACACTTTGTCTAGAAGACCTTCTAACATTTTGAACATCATGAGAAGAATTATAGTTTTTATATCCAAAAATTCCCTTAGGAGAAAATATGTTTTTCTCAAGTGTGGCAACCCCGTCCTCATTCTGTGTGGCAACAAAGTTATCACTGCTATCAGCATCATTTCCAGGATTGTCAACTGGAAAATTAGCTGTGTTTACATTACTACCAAACACAAAAGAGCTGCTGCTATCACTTTGAGACTTCTGATCTCTATTCAGATTAATTATCAGATAATAATGTGTAGTATTACCATATTAGTTAATAGTAATAAGGTTGTTTAGGTGAAACTTTTTAGCCAAGTTTAGCCCCAATAGGATTCAATAGTCGGATCACCATACAGTATATATACATGGATGCATGTGTAACTCTCTCCAGAGCATTAAAAAGTCTGGTTGTTTTCTTCCTTGTAGCAGCAGCTAGGGTTTTAGGGTTGGTTTTCTTTCTTCTTCCTCCCCCCTCATCTCTACAACAAGAAGAGGTGGGGGGTGGGGGGGGGGGGGGGGTCTTTGTAACCTTTTTCTTTCTGTTGTTCTCATATAACGAATAAGTTTCAGGAAAGATCGTTTGTCAGTGTGCATGTTTTAATTTTTCTGTCAAGTATACCAACTTGAGCGTGTCAAAAGTTTCATCCTCATGGTTTAATCGAGGTTCTGCATTCTAGCATCTTGGGTTGTTGGTAGATGAACCAACAAGTGGTATCAAGAGCTTGGTTAGAGACTCAACAAAAAGCTAGGTACGATTATATTTGAAGGTTCTTGGTGATCGAATTTAGAGCAGCAAGGTTTTTGTGTTATAAGATTTCGACATCAAGGTTTCTTGAAGACAGGTACACAACTTCAAGGGTTTCAAGAAACAAGGGTTTAGGTTTTGGAGGGTTGTTTCAAGACCAGTGTCGACACAAGGGTTTGTTCTTTGAAGTTTCGGTCCCGAACTTCGAAAGGTGTCGGGTTCTTTGCTTGTTACTTACACCACAAGATTGTTGACAGAAAAAGGTTTCTTGAATATCGTGTTTCGTTTTCAAGGTGTCGGGTGTGCAAAAAGTTTTGGGTTTTTTTGAGGTTTTGCTCAAACCAGTTTTTCCAGCACAAAGTTCTTGAAATTTTAGGGTCTTTGAAGATTTCAAAAGTGTTGATTTTTGGACAAGGTTCATTCCGACATTGTACTTCAAAGCAAGGTTATAGTTTTTTTTACTGTTGTTAAATATCCAAGGTTACTCGATTGTGTGATGGTTTTGTTAGCAGTAAGTCGTTTTATTGGAGGGTAATCGAAAATTTATTTTTGAAGGGTTCTTGTCGATCGGGCTTTTGGTTGACAAGGTATTGGTGTTCGGTTTTCTTGAACTCCAAAAGGAAGCACAAGGTCGACTTTGAGTTGTTTGGTTTTTCGGTTATTGAAGATCGATGAAGTTCCGTTGTGTTTTGGGTTTCTTGTCGAAGTGTTTCAAGCAAGAAGAAGAAGAAAAATCGTTTTTTTTTTGTGGGCTGTTTTAAAAAAAACGAATACAACAAATCAATGCATGTAAAAGATATTTGTTGTTACATGCATTCATGTATACGTGAAGTGGTATTATATTCTTGTTTGTAGGTGACACCATTCACATGAAGGAATAAATAAGGTTTTTCTTTTAAGTTGAAAATTTTAATTTGTTGAAGGATTATTCGACAAAGGTTTTTAAAAATTTTAAAGATTCTTGTCGTGTTGATTGGTAATTGGATCATAAGTTGCGGTTTAGCCTATAAAGTCGACAAGGTTGTTTCAAAGGCACACGGGTACTTTGTTTAATTCGGCGTTGTGAGGTTCATATCACAAGGTTATCAAAATAAAGAAAAGCTTTGGAAAGAATGACGGGGACCAAGTTTGACATCGAAAAATTCGATGGGAAGAATGACTTCGCGCTATGGCAGGTAAGGATGAAGGCTTTGCTTGAACAATAAGGATTAGCTGCAGTATTGGAGGAATTACCAGCAACCCCACAAATAAGCGGCATACAAGTAATTGTACCTTTATAAAAATCTACAAGCGCATTGATACATGTGTTTGGGTGCTCCGTAGTCCTAACGGGAGAATCACCAAGGAGACACTACAGCGGGGATTTGGAAAAATATAAAAACTTTATACAGTGACCAAAGTCTTTAGGCTAATCCGTTTGTACTTGAGAGAAGTCTATAACTTTTCACATGCAACCGGGTAAGAGTCAGTCTGAACATATTGATGAGTTTCACAAGCTGGTAGGTGACTTAGCGGCTATAGATACTGCAATATCGAATGAAGATCAAACATTATTATTAGTCACATCTTTACCATTGTCTTACGATTATTTTGTGAAGACTTTTCTATATGATCGGGATACTTTGAAGCTAGAAGACCGTGCTCGGACACTTTAATTCTACAGGAACTTCAAAAGATACAGAAGTTTGGTTAATGTTATATTTTGAATAAACTTGAAGTTGAGCTGATTCTTCAAAAACGTTGAGCTTTGTAACAACTCATAACTTAGTTCCAACACAGTTCTTGTTTGATGAGTTGTGGGGTTAGGTTATGAATGACGTTGCTACACAACTTAAGGTTTTGACGAGTTTCCTCGAAGACGGGCGATGTTCATGTAGTTAGATGTTATTTTTGCTTAGAGTTGTATGCTGCTATTTGTACCCTTGTATGGGCAAGCAAAGTTGTAAGCAGTGGGTTTCTAATCGTGAAAGTTAAATGAGATTCAAAGTGTGGCCCTAAGTTCACGTGGGAACATGAGGACCATATGAAAGCTAAGTATACCCGATTGTTTGTTGATGATGATGTTGAACCTATTAGTTAAATCTCAGGACGAGATTTCCCTAAGGAGGGGATACTGTGACAACTGTGCTTTGAGCAGGTTAGTCAAACCGTTGGTATTGACTTGAGTTTCACTATGTGTCATGATAATTATGTGTTTATGTGATCTTATGTGAGTTGGTTACAAATCCATTAAGCGTGATCGTCTCATGGTGATTGAAGTTATGGTTGCTATGGATATTTCATTATGTTCACATTTTAGTGACAATGAAAATGATGGTAAAATTTTATGTGTGTACGTATTTATATGTATGTATACGTATTTAGATAATAGGAATTCGCGAGGATAGAAAATTTGGTTTAGAAATTTAGTTAATGAATTTTAGTATTTAAAACTAGTTTTATTTAGAAGGATGTCTAAATAAATAAAGGTTTTATAAAAATAACAAAATTAAAGGGTTTTTGTGTAAATAATAATAAAAAAAGGGTTGTTTGGGCCGGTTTTAAAGAAGGAAAAAAAGGAAACTAATTTTAGTAAAAGTAGGATTCTAATTTGGTAATTATCTAAATCTCTTTTCCTTCACTATAAATACAAACCCATAACCCCTATTTTTTTTAAAACCGGACGAACCCAAGAGCAGAAGAAAAAAAAAGATTTTTTTTATTCAAGATCAATTTGGTGATTTAAGGTTTCAAGAATTAAGGATCAAGGTATGTTTAAAAACTTTAATTGTTTTAATTTTCTTTTTAATTCATGTAACAATAAAGTGATGGATAAATTAGGGTTTCATAAAATCTGTAAATTAATGATGTTAAACTTAATTAGATGTGTTTAGGGTTTAATTAGAATCATATTGATGTATTCGGTTAGAGTTAGAACGCTATAAAATTGAATTTAGGGTTGAGCAGAATTTTGAGTCATCTTGTTCGAATGTTATCTCATGATTGGTAACGATATTTTTGATGAATCTTATGTCTATTGATAATTTCAGCGAGTCTAGTTTCCAGAAAATCCGGCCTCGAAAGTTTTTAAGGTCGGGAAGTCATTCAAATGTTGGTTACACTAAAAGTCGCCAGATTAGTAAATACGGGTCAGATTTAGGTCATGTTTGTGAGGGTAAAACCTATACTTAAAAGTGGAATTAAGCTTAGCCCTTCTACAGTAGTTAAGTTCCATATGTCTATGGATAATACTGTAAAAATTAGCCTCTGAAAGCATGTCTAAGTATGGTAGTTAGAGTGATATATTTTGGTGTGCAATCAGATCCGAATTAGGACAGTTTTGAAGTTTGATTTTATTTGAGGTAGTTACACATGTAAGTAATACTTGGGAATCACAAGGTAGTTAATATACTCATAAATGAACATGGGTGATTTTTGGTATAATTTATGAAGGTCATTAAGTAAGGGTTTTGGGTACGTAAAGAGACACTAAAATTCTGCAATTCTGAGTTAATTGTAAGTAGCTAGTGTAAAGTGTTAGTAAGATGGTTAAGGTTGGGCATGGTGTCGGGGTGACCCATGATGGTTAACTAAACCCTTAGACATCCATCATATGTGTGTTACATGGACTAGAGCTTTTAGCTTGGTCGCGTGTAACCGTGTTTATTTATTTGTATAGTTGCGTGTAGAGATTTGGAAGCTGCGTTTGAGTATCCAGGTGAGTTTCATAGTCCCATTTTACTATGTTTTCTTGGGATGGAAGTGATGCAAAATATGTTTAAAATATGGTTTGAAATATTTTGATTCTATGATTATATGGTTCAAGTTACACATGGACATTTAAGTATTATATGTTATGTGTTGCATGTTGTATGATGTTGCATTGTTCTTTAGGGCTTTTCATAAAAAGTTTTTTTTTATTAAAAGTGCTTATTTTTAACTTTTTTACAACTTTGCTTTTATAAGTTTTCAAAAAAAGGGGGAAAGTGGAAATCGGGGGTGAGCAAGGCTCGAACCCCCCGACCTCAACACCCTCAACCCTTTTTATAACAACTCAACACACACCTCACTACCAACGCGCCCTGGGGTCATTTTCATTATAGATTCACAAAATCTATTTCTTATATACGTTTTCTCCCTAATAGCTTATAAGCTGTTTTAAGCTTATTTCGTGGCTTATTCAATAAGCTGTGTAATCAAGCTTATTTTTTCTAAGTCCGTATTAGTTTAAGCTATTTTCTATATTTTTTCTAGAATTTTTATGATTAGTTTAGTATTTTTAAACATTTATTTTTATTAAAAATTAAAAAAAACATAAAAAATTGAAAAATAATCAAAAAAATATAACTCTTTTTTAGAAAATTTTATTTTATCGTAAAGTTTCGAGGAAAATTAGTTTTGCCTTCGTAGGGTTTAATTTTCAAAATTTCATCTTTTAAAGAACGGGATTCGTTCCCGTTTACATTTTTCGTGTTTTTAAACTCATTTCAACTCCGTTTTTGTTCTAGTTTTCTTTAAACTTACTTTTTAGTCAATTAGAGTCTATTTAAAAAGTAAAATTCAATTTAGGTTTAATTTTAGAAATTTAGAGTTTTTAACTGCCGTTTAGAGTACCCGTTTTGCGTTTTTAGTTAAAGTTTGATTTTCTGTTACTTGTTTTCGTGCTTAATTATCATCATTTGCTTATTTTAAATTGTAAAAGTAGATAATCAAATCAATCTTTGTTTCCAATTCAAATCATTGTCTGAACATCAAACGTGGTTTCAATTTCACAAATCGTTGGGGAATAACGACCCGGGAATCATACTTCCCGGTTAATATACGTATTATATTATATATATATATATTTGTGAAGATTTTCCTTTTTACCTTTATCCTCAAGGGTAATTTGGTAATTTTCCATCATATTATATATTTTATTATTACCTGTGTTGATTTTTACGAATCAATATTCTTGTTTGTAGGTGACACCATTCACATGAAGGAATAAAGAAGGTTTTTCTTTTAAGTTGAAGTTTTTAATTTGTTGAAGGATTATTCGACAAAGTTTTTTAAAAATTTCAAAGATTCTTGTCGTGTTGCTTGGTAGCTTGGATCACAAGTTGCGGTTTAGCATATAAAGTCGACAAGGGTGTTTCAAAGGCACACGGGTACTTTGTTTAGTTCGGTGTTGTGAGGTTTATATCACAAGGTTATCAGCATAAACAAAGGGTTTGGAAAGAATGATGGGCACCAAGTTTGACATCAAAAAATTCGATGGGAAGAATGAATTCGCGCTATGGCAGGTTAGGATGAAGGCTTTGCTGGAACAACAAGGATTAGCTGCAGCATTGGAGGAATTACCTGCAACCACAATAGCGGCATACGATAATGTCATTCAGAAAAAGCTTACAGCGCATTGATATTGTGTTTAAGTGATCGGGTCCTATGGGAGATCACCAAGGAGACGACTACAGCGAGGATTTGGAAAAAGTTAGAGACTTTATACATGACAAAGTCTTTAGCTAATCGTTTGTACTTGAAGAAGTTATATACTAGAAGAGATCGAAGGAGGCGTCAGAAATAGGGTCAAACTCCGAGTCTTTAGGTTATGCAGCAATTGATAATGAAGTAGAGTCAGATCTCGAGTCCACAGCAAGGAGTGAACCCAAGTGTAAATAGATGGAAGATACTTGTGAGAGTGGTGTTCGACCCAAACCAGATTCATTTTAGCTATTCCTGCCTATGTGTTACCCGACTATCCATCTTGTTTCATGTTTTGAAAAAATTTAGTTCGCTTTTTTCTATGGTTGGATCCATGTTTAGGAATGTTTACTTTTGACTTTTGGATTTTCAAGTATTTTAATATTATGACTTAAGTATTTACTGGTTTGTTTCTGCGTGTGATAAGTTGAATGATTTGAATTATATGTTATGTGGTGTGTTAACCTTAAGAAGTGTCGTCATAGGAGGGAGTACATTTGTGAAAGGGGGCATCTATAACTATGGTGGCCAACATAATTATATAACATGCGCAAAACCACAGTAGACTTGCCAAGTATGCATACATGGTTGATGTTGACCACGTTATTGTTAGTAAGACTTGTACGTATATGGTTATGTGTAGAAGTATGATAAGATTATGGGATTGGAAATCCTTATTATATCGTCTAATGTATATAAATTTTATCTTATATAGAAATGGCTCCAACCCGACGAAGCGGCCATAGCAACGATGAGAACCCCGACATTGCTGCTATCATCACACAACAATTGCAAAACATCCTTCCTCAAATCGTCACCCAAGTAACTAATAATGTGAACAATGCAAATGCTAATGGTGGAAATGGTAGGAATGGTGGAAACAATGGATGTTCTTACAAGGCATTCATGGCTTGTAATCCCCGAGACTATGATGGGAAAGTGGTGCGGTAGCACTTACTAGTAGATGTGCAGAAAATCAAAAGGTGAAGTATCCTGCCAGTATGTTCATAAATAAGGCCTTAACTTGGTGGAACACCCAGGTTCAGGCAAGGGGTTATGAAGCTGCTATGGGAATGACATGGGTCGAGTTTAAGGCGTTGCTTGTAGAAGAGTTTTGTCCAAGTAACGAAATGGAAAAGTTAAAGAGTAAGTTTTGGAATCATACTATGGTTGGGGATAATCATGCGGGGTATACTAATTGGTTCCATAAGTTGGCCAAACTGGTCCCACACTTGGTAACTCCTGAGTCGAAGAGCATCGAAAGGTATATAAACGGATTGGCACCTTAAATTCGTAGAATGCTTCGAGCAACTCAACCAACCATGATACAGAGTGCTATTCTTAATGCTGAGATACTTACTGATGAGGCGGTCCGTTATGGTACATTGACAAGGAGTTGTGAGAAAAGAAAGGAAGTAGAAGAAACAAGTAAACAAGGAGGTTCATGGAAAGATAATAAGAAAGTAAAAATAGGAAAAGGGTTTGTGGCAATAGCTCCTCCTAGAAATGAAAATGTGGGCTCATATTCTAAGTGTGCTAAGTGTTCTGCTGATCATCCAAAAGGTAGACCTTGTAGGTTATGTTTCAACTGTCAAAAACCAGGCCACTTTTCCAAAGATTGTCGGGTGCCGGTTAAGCAGGTGGCGCCAGTTAGTGCTTTTAGGATGGGAAATAATCAAAGGGTTTGTTATGAATGTGGGAGCTCCGAACATCTTTGTAATACTTGTCCTAAGTTGAACTGAGCACCTGGTCAAGCAGAAAACTGTCTAGCTTTGGAAGGCAACCAAAATACCCGGAACAATGGGAATCAAGCTAGAGGAAGGGCCTTCAATGTGAATGCAGTCAATGCCCTACAGGATCCTAACGTTGTGACGGGTACTTTCTATTTAAACGATCACTTTGCTATTGTACTATTTGATTCTGGAGCTGATTTTAGTTTTATTTCCACTAAATTTGCACCCTTACTAAATGTGAAACCTAGTATTGTAAGCCCTGGATATGTAATAGAAGTAGTAATTGGTAAAGAAATTAAGATGTTGATAGGATTTTCCATGTTTGGGAAAAACTAGAAACTAGGAATATCCTTGTTCACTATTAGATTTGTACCGCTTGGGTCATGGAAGTTTTGATGTGCATTATGGGATGGATTGTTTTTGGGGTTCTAAGAACAAAAAGGATGTGTTAGTGTGTCATGAGAAGGTGGATTAGGGATACCGTTGAAGGTGGTGAGATACTTCGAGTCTCAAGGGGAACGTACTTTAGGAGGCACAAAGACACTAATGAGCATGAGGGCACATGGACCGGAGTTGAGTGATATTCTCGTTGTACGAGATTTCACTGATGTATTTCCGGAAGATTTGTCGAGATTACCACCACAACGACAAGTTGAGTTCCACATAGATTTAATTCCTGGAGCGACGCCGGCTACGAAGTCTCCGTATCGACTAGCACCCTCGAAAATGCAAGAGTTGTCTGAATACAACTGTCACGAATTGCCAAGATAAGAGCTTTATTCGGCCAAGTCATTCTCCGTGGGGAGCTCCAGTATCGTTCATTAAGAAGAAGGATGGTTTATTACGCATGTGCATAGATTACCGGGAATTGAACAAGTTGACCGTCAAAAACCGTTACCCTCTCCCCAGGATCGATGAACTATTTGATCAATTTCAAGGAGCGTGTTACTTCTCTAAGATAGTTCTTTGGTCGGGTTATCATCAGCTTAGAGTGCATGAGGATGATATCCCAAAGACCGCATTCAGAACGCGATACAAACACTTTGAGTTTAGGTTTTTTTATTTTTTTCGTCCTTTTGGTTAACCAATGCACCAGCGGTCTTCATGGACTTAATGAATCGGGTTTGTAAACCGTACTTAGATAAGTTTGTCATCGTATTCATTGATGATATCTTGATCTACTCAAAGACTAAGGAGGATCATAACGGATCATGAGATGGTGTTGGGTGCTGAAGAAGGAGAGATTGCTATGTAAGTTTTTAGTGCGGAGTTCTGGTTGCAAGAAGTGCATTTCCTTGGTCACGTGGTCAACCAGAAACGGTATTCACATGGACCCAAGTAAGATTGAGGCAGTAAAGAACTGGAAAGCTCCTACAACGCCGTCCGAGATACGATCATTTTTGGGGTTAGCTGGGTACTACCGACGTTTTATCGCGAACTTCTCTAAGATTACTAAACCCCTTATTTCATTGACTCAGAAAAACAAGAAGTATGACTGAGGCGTCGAACAGGAAAAGGCTTTCCAGACTTTGAAAGATAATTTATGTAATGCTCCAGTACTGTCATTGCCTGATGGAATTGATAAATTTTGTAGTCCTATCTGTAACGCCCTCGATTAAGGGTTATGTAATGTAACTCATGCAAAGAGGCAAGGTAATCGCTATGCATCACGATAATTGAAGATCCATGAGAAAAATTATACAACACATGACCTAGAATTAGGAGTAGTAGTGTTTGCTCTTAAGACTTGGAGGCATTACTTACACGGAACGAAGAGTGTCATCTACACGGATCATAAGAGTCTTCAACACATATTCGATTAGAAGGAGTTGAATATGCGTCAAAGGAGGTGGATTGAGTTATTCAATAACTATGAGTGGTGAGATGCTACCACCAGAAGGTGAAGTAGGGTTGATGCCTTAGTAGGAAAGAGCGAGTTAAAACCTGACGTGTACGAGCATGGTTTATGACCATTTAGTCCGAGTTACAGAATGTTATTGAAGCAGAGTGGAAGCGGTTCAAAGGAAGAGAATGGCTAGCAGGAAAGATTACAAAGATTAGACGCAATGGAAGCAAAGAAGATCAGGGCTTTGTAATTTATGGTTCACATATGGGTTCGTTGTGGGAGGGTTGGATCTATAATTTATGGATGAGTCATAAGACTAGGTACTCTGTGCATCTAGGAGCTAATAAGATGTACCATGATCTTCAAGATATGTATTGGTGCCGGGTATGAAAGTGGGATATCGCTACGTATGTAGCAAACTGTTTATCTTGTTTGAAGTGGAAAGACCCTGCAACAAAGTCCTTCGGGGTTATTGCAACAACCAAAGATACGAGTGGAAATGGGATAACATCATATGGATATACATGAAGTTACTTTTTATTTTTTTTTTTTTTAGTTGAAGAGTGGGCTTGATACTATTATTGGGTTAGTAGTCGACAGACTGACGAAGTCAACTTATTTTTTGGCAAACACGTGAGGATTACAGTATGGAGAAGTTGGCAAGGCTATACATCGATGAGATCGTTGAACGACATGGAGTGCCTGTGTCGATTATTTCGGATCAGGATGACGGTTTACATCCGTTTCTGGTCAAACATAAAAAATCCATTAGGACACGAATTAGATATAATTACAGGCTTATCATACCTCAGACGGATGGACAAAGTAAGCGTACATTCAGACATTGGAAGATATGTTAAGAGCGTGTGATCGACTTTGGTGGCAGTTGGGATGTTCACCTACCGTTAGCTGAATTTTCTTATAATATAGTTTTACACATTCGAGTATACATTGGGCTTGTTTGAAGCACTATATGTAAGAAATGTAGGATCCACGTTCTGTGGGCTGATATTGGCTACGTCAGGTTGTAAAATTGAACAGAAATTGGTACAAGAGACGGACTAATAAGGTAGTTTTCGTATCAACGAGAAGCTCAAAGCAGCAAGAGATCGTCAAAAGAGGTATGTTGACAATAGGCGCAAGCCCCTAGAGTTTGAGGTTGGAGATCAAGTGTTACTGAAAGTGTCGCCTTGGAAAGGCGTGATACGTTTTGGAAAGAAAGGTAAGTTGGCACCGAGGTATGTAAGACCATTTGAAATCCTTGAAAGGATTGGCCCTGTAGCTTATAGGTTAAGATTGCCTAAGGAATTGAGTGAAGTGCACAACGCATTCCATGTGTCAAATTTGAAAAAATGTTTGGCGGATGCTAATCTGCATGTGCCATTGGACGAGATCAAGATCGACAAAACTCTTCATTTTGTCGAGGAACCCGTAGAGATTATGGACCGTGAAGTTAAGACTTTATAACGTAGTAAGATTCCAATTGTTAAAGTGCGTTGGAATTCAAAGCGTGGTCCTGAGTTTACATGGGAGCGCGAGGACCATATGAAAGCTAGGTATCCCTAAGTGTTTGTTGATAATATTGGTGAATCTAGTAGTTAAATCTCGGGATGAGATTTCCCTAAGGAGGGGATACTGTGACAACTGTGCCTTGAGCAGGTTAGTCAAACCGTTAGTATTGACTTAAATATTATTATGTGCTATAATAATTATGTGTTTAAGTGATCTTATGTGAGTTGGTTATCAATCCATGGAGCATGATCGTCTCATTGTGATTGAATTTATGGTTGATATGGGTATTTCATTTTGTTCACATTTTAGTGACATTAAAAATGATAGTATAATTTTATGTGTGTACGTATTATTTTGTGTAAGTATTATGTATGTACGTATTTAAGTATAAATGATTTGTAGGAGCAAGATTTAGGTCTAGTAATTTAGTTAGTTAGATTTTGGTATTATTAAGTTAGGAAAATAAAATATGAAATGAATTTTATTTTGTAGGCATTTAAAACTAGTTTAAATGAAAAA
>BQNB010042284.1:2463-46220 GCA_026074375.1 Tanacetum coccineum | reverse complement strand
TCAAATTTTTGGACCTAAAACGGCTAGAAAAGTTCCAGAAAATTCCCCCTACACAAAAGACAAACTGGGGAGGCCCTAGCCTGGGGCGGCCCCTTTAAATACACGGGCGGCCCCCTTAATTTTAAGGGGACTGCCCACCTATTTAAGGGGATCGCCCCTAGGTAGACGCTCTCCCAGCCTGTCCTATAAATACTGGACTTTTCCCCACTATTTTCTCACCTTTTGCACTCTTTCTTTCTGCCCAAAACAGCCCACATATCCTCTCTAAAATCCTTTGATCATTTAATCATAAAGCTTTGTTTTAAAGTGATCCAAGCTCAATTCCTCAAGTTCAAGAGAAGAATACTTCTATCATCAAGTAAAGAAGTATTACACATTTATGTGTTGTTGCAATCTTATTGCATTCATATCATAACATGTAAATCTTTTGTAAATTTTGTAAAGTTGTGTAGTTGCTAGATCTTGGCGATCTTTGTAAGTATAGTTAGATCATGGTGATCTTACCGAGTAGTGCTAGATAGTTGTGATATAAGTTGTGTTGTGAAGTGAAGAGTTAAGTTGTGAAGAAGTCGTGAAGTTGTGAAGAAGTCGTGAAGTTGTGAAGTTGTGAACAAGTCGTGAAGATTGTGGTGTGAAGATTGTGTCGAAATCGGTGTAAGCAACGTTGGTACTGTTGTCTCCGCCATAAGGGAGTTTGTTGACATATTGAAGAAAACTCTTGAGTTTGGTGCTCGGGGAGTGGAGTAGGGCGAAGAGGTGCTTCGTTACCGAACCACTATAAATCCTCGCGTTGTGGTTTGATTGTTCTTACTCTTATCTCTTATCTTACATACTTTTCTCGATCATTTTAAGTGATTGTTTAGATAAGTATATTGTTCATATTGTGCAAGTGTTGAATTCACATAAAAGTCGAATCTAAAATTTTACAAACAAATTTAAAACCTTTAATTAAAAAGCGGTAAACTATTCAACCCCCCTTCTAGTTTTCCACAGTTGGTATCAATAGCCACGCTAAACAAGATTTTTAAAATAAATTGTATTTTACTACTTGAATCGATCTATGGAATCGGAAAAATATTTAGAAGGGCAACCTATGCAAAGACCACCACTATTTGAAAGTGATGGATTTATTTATTGGAAAAATAGATTCGAAACCTATGTGAAGTCAAAAGATCTAGATCTTTGACATGTTATTACCGATGGTGATTTTCCTCCTATCTAAAATAATCCTGAAACTTAAAAGGATGAAATTGTACCTTTTCATAAACAAAACGATGATCTTAAAAAGAAACTTGCTAAAAATAATGAAGCCAAAATGGTAATTTATAATGCTCTACTACGAAAAGAATATGAAAGAATTTTTATGTGTCAAACCGCAAAAGAAATTTGGGATACTTTGTTAATCACTCATCAAGGTAATAATCAAGTCAAAGCTAACAAAATAGATCTTCTTGTTCAACAATATGAACAATTCATGATTCCGGAAGAGGAATCAATAGATAATGCCTTTGCTAAATTTAACACTATTATTACTAGTCTAAAAGCACTTGATGAAAGTTTTTCGAGCAAGAATTGTGTTAGGAAATTTCTTAGGGCATTGCATCCTAAATGGCGCGCAAAAGTCACGGCGATTGAAGAATCAAAGAATCTAACAACTCTATCACTTGACGAACTTATTGGAAATTTGAAGGTTTATGAAGAAATAATTAAGAAAGATTCTGAAACCGTCAAAAGCAAAAGAGAACAAAGTAGATCTATTGCCTTGAAAGCTAGAAAGGAATCTAGTGATGACGATAGCTCAACCTCCGATAGTGAAGATGAAGAATACGCCATGGCCGTAAGAGACTTCAAGAAATTCTTCAAAAGACGAGGACGATTCGTAAGACAACCATATGAAGAGAGAAAATCATTCCAAAGAAATAAAGACGACAAAAATGGCAAAGGCGAAAGAAAATGCTTTAAGTGTGGTGATCCAAATCATCTCGTCGGAGAATGTCCAAAACTATCAAGATATCAAAACCAAAAAGCGTTTGTTGGAGGATCTTGGAGTGATAGCGACGAAGATGAAGATGAAAAAACAAATGACGAAAAGTGTCTTATGGCTAAAGCTTCCAATGAGGTACTTTCCGAAACCGAATACTTTAGTGATGACCAATCATCACTAGACGAAAATGACTTAGATAGTGAATATAGTAGACTATGCAAATTAGGACTAAAAGTCATGGCTAAAAATAAAACTCTAAAACAAGCTAAAATAGAACTAGAAAACGAAGCACTAGAATTAAAAGATAACTTATCTAGGTTAGAAAAAGGTAAGGAAATAATTGAAGAATGTAAATTATGTCAAGACCTATGACACTTTGGTTTGGAAATAATGAAAAATATTATAGGAAGGATTTATATCTGGCTAAATCAATTTAATAATATTAGTCACTAACTTATAGTAAATTAATAAGTTCTCATTAAAACCTCCGGAGATAAAACTGGTCGAGGATTTAATTTTAATCAAAGGGATCTTCTAGAGAAAACTAAACAGTAAATTTGTAAAAGCACAAGAGATCGTTTATTAGTCGGAAAGAAAATTGTAGAATAAACTCATTTTCAAAACAAAAATTCATAATTATTTCACAATACTAAAATTTTCGATTGCGAATGATGGACGAGGGTAAAAGTTTTTATAAAAACCTTCTTCAAAACCCGAAGTTAGATAGATTTATTTAAATCTAAATGAAGTCTAAAAACTCCTCCTTCAGAGAAGAACTAATTGTCCTTATCCTCGGTCTAAAACACATAACCTATAAAGAGATCCCAGTAGGAAAAAATTACCCTATCACTTATCACGCTTTGTGGATCATCCACATCAACCAAGCTTCACTCAATGTGGAAGATGGTTCACCTGTATGTGTCGAATACAAATGAAATAACATTTGTCGGAAAAAATAATTTCGGGAAATGAAAAATTGGGGACCAATGGCTCAAGTGTCCTCAAACTTTGTATTTTTGACATCTACAATCATTCTTGTTCTTCCGACACATGGATTGAAGTGTTATGATAGGATTCATATGATCCTTATACTTAAGCTTTCTATCTTGAAGACATTGAAGAAACTCATTTAAAGTCTAAGGTACATTTACATTCCAATCGCGTAGAAAAGAATGGTCATAAGAGATAACTTATGTGTTTTGATGCCATGATTTATTAGTATTAATTTAGTTTTGATATATTATAGTCATAGGAAATTTCATCTTGCTGGGCTTCTAGATTTAAAAAAAAAACTATTCACTATGGAACTATTCTTTATCATAGTCTATCGAACATACTTTTTTGAAAAGAGAGATATTTTGTGACAGTATAACGAACTCACGAGATGTAGAAGAGTTGAGTAGTGGTTAAACAATTAAAAATAGAAGTAGGCATAGTCTCGCGAAGATCTTCAAACACTATGGTTGAAACAACACTCCCTAGACCTCGTAAGTTCGTATCGGACTATGTGTTTAACATCTCTACGTCTATCGGAATCGTCTTGTCGAAAATTCTCAACTATTGTCCTATCTTTTCATTATCTGCGTTTTATCCAATCTCGTCTCACTTCAAATCAAGTCAAATTAATTTTTTCATCCGAGAAATTAATTTTACTCTTTGCAAGAAGTTTGTCTCTAATCATTATCTAATTGTCATTTTGATTATCTCATCGAACTAATCCAAGAAATTTTTATTTAACGGTAAAAAGTTAATTAAAATGTCAATAATAATTCCTATCTTCGAAACACAATGATAAGATATATCATATTCTCGTCGAATGAAAGCTTTTACTAGTAATAGACTTTAATTAATGCAGCCAATAATCAAAAAATAAATTTTTTTTGTAGTTTAGGTGGCGGCCACCCTTAATTGTTAGCGGGATCGGCCTTGTAAAAAAGGGTGGCCCCTTAATAATTAAGGGGGACCGCTTACAAAATTCAAAACAGCCCTTCATGCTGTCGAATTTCATAACAAACACATCACTCTCGCTTTTCTCGCTCACTTCCAAATGATTCTTTCTTTAGTCAAGGAAAGTTAGATTTCAAATCTATTACTCCTCAAGTAGGTTTGACAAAATTATATATTTTATCCGAAATATTCAAGTATCTCTTAACTATACAATCGCATTACGTTAAAGGTCATATCCAAAATTCTTATTCGCCTTTTACTAACATATGTGTTAAAACGCTTTTCCAAAAGCTATAAGCCTAACATCAACCGTCATGCGACTAAAGATCTTATACAAGTTTCTACATAAGTGTTTCGTTAGCTCTCTCTTATATCACATCTAAAGAATTAGTACTTTCATTCCGTTAGTCTTTTAATCCCCTAGGAATGTAACGATGTTTTATCACCATGGGGTCAAACTTGCCCATCGATGTTAGGATAGAAAACTTAATTCAAAAATTACCAAAAAGTTCAGTATACGTGTCATTCATATATTTATTTAAGTCTTGTGCCTATTAAATTATCTTAATTAATCTTGACTACCTTAATATATTTCTCCGAATATTTAAGTATTCTTTAATTGGCGAAATGCAAATTAAAAATGTCACTCTTTATTTATGTCAAACTACGGTCACACAAAACCTTAATCATGCACTCTATTATTAAATAGAGAAGGTTGGTTAATATTTTCCGTTCCCACCTTTTTCAACTACTACCTTTATGATGATCCTCATACATCGTTTTGTTGTTTGTTCTATGAACTTCATAATACTTGAGAAAATGTACATAACTTCGTGGATGAAGTTCGTTGTAAGTAACCATCATTCATCTTGGACAATTGTCAAGTCATCGCTTATTCTTTATTATTTTCATTGTTTCCCTTTATTCCAAAATTTTATGTCGGATGAAGCACGGACTAAAGGAAGGAAAATACTCTCAAGAATCACATTGGTGATTCTTATGCACCAAAACCACATCAAAATCCTTCATCATAACCCTCAAAATCAAAACATCAAATTATCCAAAATATGCTAGTGGCAATCAATAAACAGTCAATCGAAAACATTATTGTGATAAAATGCAGAAAGCAACGCCGTCGATATCTCTTCTCACTATCTGACATCCCTAAAGTAGCTTAATTTTCCCGGCTTCTCTCCCACGCTCGCCCAATCTATTTTCTCTAAATCATTCTCCAACTAGGAGTACATGTAAAATCTATTTTATACATTGTTGATATAGCATAAAAACATTTTTTTGCGTAAAGTCCTCTAACTTGTTGTCAAGTATATAACTCTAATATATATTTTTGACACTCTTGATTGATAAAAGGAGTATACTTGATAATTTCTTAGGTTTTACGTTTATTAGAGTCGAAATAATTCTTACTCCACATTTGTTGCATTTAGGCACACACTAGGATTTCAACATAAATCTTATTTGATGATATTGAAACCTATTTTCCAATTAACATATCTTTCTATTATACTACACCTAATAGATTGATTCTTATTGATATGTTCTTCAAGTGCTCTCTTGGATTCGATCTCAATTACAAATATAGATGATTGATTGTGACTTGCTATTATAAATGGATTTTGTTCTTAGTATAAAATCTTGGCCTTTGGCTGCTCACTTTAGTAAAAGCCCTTAATTTTACACAACAACACTAATTAAACTTGTGAAAATTCTTATGTGTTGCTCATCTTAGGTCTTAGTATTATTTCACACATGTTTGTTTGCCAAACATTATGTGAAATAGTTCTAATTTATACTTGTTCAAACTAGGTATTTGCATGATTACTTGCTAAAAATCTTAATTGCCATAAAAGGATGGACTTGCTGCAAATTAACCACCAAAACGAAAACCCTCACATAAATTTTTGAGAAAAATCAAATTTTGGGAAATCTGAGAAATGCCAGTAGGCGGCCCCCTTAATTCATAAAGGGCGGCCCCTTTAATTTTTAGTGGACGATCCCTAATAGGGGATCACTGGTCTAGCTAACACGGGTTTATAATACAATATTTTTTTTCTTTTTACCAAAACACCCTCTAGGACTGAGCTACTTTTTCCTAAATTCACAAACATTTTTTGGATTTGATCCTTTGAATGTTCATGTTCCTAATTTAAACATTTCCTCCACTATAAATACATCCTTATCCATCATCGTCACAGTCATCCTCACCAATGACATCTTCCTACAAAACCCACATCAAAACCATCAAGGGTTGCCAAAATGAGTGTGAAACCCATTTGGAGGAAGAAACCAAACCTTTGCAACACATCAAATGTGCTTAATACAACTTTAACAATACCAAAACCACTCACTCCTCATCATGAACCATCTCAAGAAAACAATCATCCCAATCAAGCATTAACAAATCCTTACATTGAGAAACATCCCACATTCATCACAAGTTATCTCACTCCTCCACTTCCCTTCTTACTATCAAAACTCCAATAATTGCTCTACCTCAAGTCCACCTCAAAGTTAACAACCAAATCACACACATCACCTCTATCTCCAAGTAGAGAAAGCCTAGTGATGACAATTTAATCAATACAAGACTATCTAACTTCTTAGCCACGCATCTTACTCAAACAAACAAATAAATTCCCTCATCACCTTACTCTCCAAACTTTGCCAACACCCTCACAATCAACCAGTTGAACCCATGTTGGGTATTGCCCTTGGTTGCATCTTCACCTCAAAAACAATTCTTGCTTTAAGTTGAGGATATCAATGATTGTATTCCTCTCAATCGATTATCCACTCCTAGAGTTCAAAGAGATTACCCTTCCACAACCCTCCGTCCAAAATCTCCACTAACTAATTCTTAAGATGCTTTAAATAATCGTCAAATTCCTTTAGTATCGTAAGCAACGTCAAAATCATTATAAGGCTATTTTGATTTTTTTTATGTATTCATTATTCGATGGTCTCTTGTTCGATGGTCTCTTGTTCGATGGTCTCTTGTTCGATGGTCTTTGTTCGATGGTCTTTGTTCGATGAGCTTGTTCGAAGGTGCTTGTTCGAAGCTGCTTGTTCGAATGTGCTTGTTTGAAGATGCTTGTTCGAAGGTGCTTGTTCGAAGGTGCTTGTTCGAAGATGCTTGTTCGAATGAATCTAGTTCGGTCCTCAATAAATCGTTAGTTCGAACCTTACAGGATTTCACTCGTTCGAACCTTGATAGAAGTTCACTCGTTCGATCAAACAAAGTCCACTCGATCTTTTCGTCCTTGCGTTTTTCGTAGCCACGCACGAAATAACCAATTCGAACCACGACTAAAAGCGTATAGACCAAGAAACCAACTCGAATTACTTTGCTAAATAAAAAACGAAAACCACGAAACTAACAAAAACAACAAACAAAAAAAATACAAACACGAAATAACCACTAAAACTAACAAAAACTAAACCCACCCGTGGCGAATGATACCAAATGTTATCCCAAAAGCTTAATCCATTTTCACAACATAAGCTATACCAATAAGCAAAATAAAGATAGAAAAGAGATAAGGAAAGTGAAAGATTATTAGAGAGAAATAAAGAGGTGGAAGATTACACACACACACAAATTATGAAATGGTGACCAACACCCTCTCCATGTGTGGAGAGGGTTCTATTTATACCCTTGAGCCATGAGTGGCTTATGGGCTTTCTAACTTGGGCCGGGCTTGGCTATTCTTCGGCTTTGAGCCCGAAACATGGACAATATTAGATTACAATCCAAGCCCGTTGAACCCGACTAGCCTATTACTTAACAAGACTAGTTACGAATAATAAGACCGATAACATTCTTGTTCGACTTATATAAAATTAAGGCTAACAGTGTGCAATGAAAATTGACATCCAAAAGGCCTATGACACAGTCAATTGGGAGTTTCTTAGAAGTTATCTAACTCTTGTTGGTTTTCTGCATGGGGGGAAGGAGAGGGAGATACGATATCCCTTTTTTTGCAGGCGTGATAAGGGTTTGTGAAAAAGGAGGTATATATATATATATATATATATTATATATATTTAATATATATATATATAGAATCAGTATCGATTGAGAAAGTTTTATTTTGAGAAGATTTGAGAAAGTTTTCAAAATGATAGGTTTTTAACTTTGATTCAAGTTTTACAAGCGTAAAACCCATTCTTAATTGATTATAATACTAAAATGTGTAAAAATTTCGAATCAATGTTTTAAAAAATCTACTCGGAATTTTGCGATATTAGTACGATACTGATTCTTATATACAAATTTAAGGATTCATTAACATAACTCAGATTTTAGGCATTGATTTGTGAATCAAAATTTGTGATTTTTAAGATTCGAATTTCTCACTATTAAATGATGTTTACTTATGAATCAAGTCAAAAAATATAAATCAATTTGCTCAAATGAAGATTTCTCAATCTTCTCAAAATAAAAACCTTCTCAAAATAAAAAACCTTCTTAAATGGACTCGGTTTCGGCAAAAACAATAAAATATGAAGTTGAAAAATACTAAAAATAAGATAAATAAGCTCTCAAGGCTTAAAATAGGCATTCGTTGATTTCTCGATCGATAACGGTTATATTCCAAATATAGGATTCGCGAATGATTAAAACGACGATTTTAATAAAAATCGACTAAAAATAATAAAAGTAAATTCTATAAAATTTTAAAAATAGATATAACTGAAATAAGTAGTGACCTTAAATACGAGATATTACATCTTTCTCCCCTTAAAGGAGCGTCGTCCCGGTGCTCATTTCGTCTTACTCGCCGTCGGTTTACTTGCTAAAAGATGAAGATACGACCTTGATTTAGTTGTTTGACCTGATGGTCCATGATCTTTACAGGATCCTTGATAATTTGTAGCTTGATGACTAGACGAAATGCATCTACGTGAAGTTGAGGATGTAAGTTTATACTTTCAATTTTGTTTTTTATTTTTTAGGTAGTATAAGTAACTTTTTCCATTTTACAACCATTCTATTGTATTGTATTTGCGCGGATTCATAAAATCCATCGTGAGCATGGTTGGGCTTACCTAGTGTGTAAAAAGTGTGGACGGATTGCTAAGGAAATAACCGCAGCTGAGGCGGTAGCCATTCCAAGCAATAGCAGGAGACCAGCTCTATGGAGTTGCAAGTTGCATAAACAAGTCACTGCTGTCGGAATCAAGGTATTTATGTATACAATACATTCTAATAACATAGCATTTACTTAATAAACCCATTATCATTGTATCCAAATTCATTTATACGTTAGCAACATCAATATTTTTCAGGTATAAAGTAATTGTCCGCGTGATAGATGAAACTGGATCAGCGTCACTATTGCTTTTTGATGATCTGGTCTACAAACTAACTTCAGTTCAATGTTATACTTTGATAAGGCAATATGGGGAAGATTATGATGACTACTTCCCATCAAAGCTAAATGGGCTTATTGGTAAAAAGTTATTGTTCCGCTTTCACTACACTGCATTCAACATCAACAACAATAACCATGTGTACCAAGTCCAAAGGATATCACAGGATGAAGCCATGATTGACATATTTAAGAAGGATTTCATTGAGGTATTTGTAATTCAGTTACATATATTTTTTTAACTTGTATAATTCATTCATCTGTATATCATTTAAACTTATCATTTACTTTCAACAAATATTATTTATGTAGGATCAGGTTGATGATATCCAAACTCCCCTTCTAAATGCTGATGGCTCAAGAAAGTTCATAACTGGTGACAATATTCCATTTAACCTTGAAGACACACCAAATTCTGCTAAAGGGATTGCATTTTCTGAAGTGGAATCATCCAGCTCAGGTAGTGGGAAGCGAACCATCATCAACGTGGATGATTATAACGAAGCAGATGAAGCAGACAAACGAGCAAAGAAGTTGATTCAAGTGAAGGTCGAGCGTAAGGAGCGATCCACTTCCAGAGTGTTATATCATCTTTAATGTTTTTGCATTTTTTTAAAGCATCCCTTTATGGTTTTGTTAAGACAAGTTTTTGGGTTTTTGATTCGAATTTTGGTTCAAATATTTGTTTTCATTTGGTTAGACATTTAATAAGTTCGTTTTCTTTGGGGGTTATCCAAAAAAACAAAAGTACTTTGTTTTTTCATGAAGATGATATACAATTATGTTCTTTTAATGTTTAATCACTTCTACTTCCTAATCATTCTTAGTATATTACAAATGTATTTTTATAGGTAGTATATTGAGCAGACACATATATCCAAAATGACATTGAACAAATATATTGTTCATGATTTGTTGATTTGAAGGTATTCACATTAAGTCATCATGAATATATCAAAAGTCAATCAACTTTTACAAGAACTGACATACAAGTTTCATTATTATGTTAGCTTATAAAATAAACATTATACACATTAATTAAGTACATAATTTCTAACTAAATAAATAATCAACAATATACATACAAGTATAATATTAACTGTTTAATTTCTAACACAAAAAAATATCATCAAAATAAATATTATTATCAGCCAAATATTGCTTGATGTTCAAGTAGCCAAATATTAACTGTGTAATGTTTAATTTCTAACACAAAAATATGTAAAACTTTCATTTCACACACCTCATGGCTTGATTCAATCCCTAAAAATATATTAAAACATTATAAAATATCACAAATTACTAGCTGCGTTCAGTAACAAAGGATAATAAATACTTCTCGTCCCAAAATAAGTGTCCAGTTTGAGTTTTTAGAGTCAAACTGGTTCAACTTTGACCTTAAATATATTTTATTGTGTTATATAATACTTGATGAAAAATTATACCAATGAAAAATACACTTAAAACCCAATCCATTCATATATTTTATCAAACTTATTAGATAACTCACAAAAAAAATATGTTAAAGTCAAGTATGAACCAGTTTGACTCTTGATAGTAATATGAACACTTTATTTAGGACGGAGGGGAGTATGATATATGTAACTATTGCAAATTTTGACTGATAATAATATGGTCCAACCTTTTGTCCTTTACTTTTATAATAGAAATATATATTAAACAGTATTAGAAGTTTTATTATATGGAAAAATTATAAATTATTACAATTATAACTAATGAAATTTTGATGATTATAAATGTCACTTTTGTCTTTTAACTTTTATAATTGAAATTAAAATATTAAAAACAAATAGAAAGTTTTCATAAATGGAAAAATTTAAAAATATCTTCCCACTCTTGCTCCATACTACTAATTGGGTTAAATCTATCCACGGAAGGTCAATGTGTTTATTGGGCTTTCCTTGGACCGAACTCCCTCATATGATGGGAATCTCCTTCGCTTGGTATGGATATTCCGGCCTTTCTTGTCTTCTTGCAATGCCAATGTTGATCTCTAATCATGTTTTCTTCGGAATGCGACATTGCTATGTATGTGGAAGCTCGTTTTTAGATGGTGTGATATTCCTCTTTTTCAAGCTTCTTCTTGGGATTCTTTCAATGATTGGATCATCTCTTGGCATGCTTCTAAAGAGAAAAAACACAGGTTCTATGTTATTACTACTTCGGTTCTTTGGTGGCTTTGGAGATACCGAAATAGCGTCACGTTTAGCTCTCAACCGTTGAGGAAAAGTGATCTATTCGATAATGTTCGTTTCTCTTCATTTTCGTGGCTTCACAATAGGGACCATATGAAGTTATCTTGGGAATGACTGGCTTATGTAACCCCTTTCGATCAGCGTTTATGGCAATGGGTTTGAGATGCTTTTGGTTTTTCCATGTCATCTGGGTTCAAGTTCGCTGGGTTGGTCGTACCTGTACGCCAAGGTTTTTTCGTTTTGGCATCTTGTCGTTTTGAGGATGGTTCTTCTTTTTTTCATTCTCTCGGGACTTGTTTGGGGTTTCATCAAAATCCATCCCGAAGTGAAAACCGGTGGCTCGGCCTCCGGGATGGGGGGTTTTTCTTTTGCCGAAGTGAAAACCGATCCATCGGCCTTCGTGTCAAAAGTTTTTTCATCCCTTTTGATTCCCTCGCAGTTAAAGTCTCGGGATTTTACCATTTTTTGATGTTATGTATTTCTTTTTGTTGACTCTATTGTACTTTAAGTTTCTAGCGTCTTGCTAGTCTCTTTTTTTATATATTCCATCTTTGCCGTTCAAAAAAAAACTATGCATATATATGTGACAATTTTTTAAATGTAAAGTGAACACTTATAATATGACCGACAAAACAAAAGTATTAGAACAGGAAAAAAAAGTCATACTGCAAATTATGTATTAATAAATAAATTTAAAAAGATGAGAAAATAAACTAGTTGTATTGAACATCTTACCCAATATTTCAAAACTCTTTATTTAAGAGGTAAAAGAATTCAAAGCGAGATAAGCTAGTTGTATTAAACAATTAAGGATGAATTATAAATTTACTACTATAAACAGATGATATAACAACATTTTTTGTCTCTCTTGATCAAACGGGTAAATAAAGAGTATTAATCTCTGCCTACTTGTGTATAATCGAAATGTTTTCATTTATTCAAGTGAAAATTACGTTCAAATATTGTAATTTACAAAAAAATTAATGTGTATTTAATGCAAATTTTTGATTAGTTAAAAAAGTTTTTTTTATTAACTATACTTTAAACTTAAAGCATTTGTTAGCAAAATTCTTGTAAATTTACTAATCTCTAAAGAGAAATACTAGAACCACAAACAAACATCCACAAAAACTTTTACAAAATGATGTGTCATGTAATTAGTGGCATTCTCAAAGTTACTTTTGAATTTTCTCTCTTACATGCATCCACAAGTTACATGACACATCATTTTGTAAAAGTTTTTGTAAAAGTTTATTTGTGGTTCTAGCATTTCTCATCTCTAAATTGGTCGGTCATTAAACTAAGTAGTAGCTAGATAAAAAGTAAAAGTCAATGTTTTGGACAGTGTTTCAATATTAAATATGTTACTATGTAGTACTACCTCCATCCCACATTAAGTGTCCACTTGACTTTTTCAAAGTCTTTTTTCTTCAACTTTGACCTTAATGATTTCTTCTTATGTTATATGATACTTGATGCAAGATATATGATTGAATAGAGTTTTGAATATATTTTTCGTTGATAGAATTTTCGTTCAATATTATATAACACAAACAAAAATATTTATGGTCAAAGTTGAGGAAAAAAGACTTAAAAGATTCCACTGTGGACACTTAATATGAGACGGAGGGAGTAGTCACTAGTGTGGTACTACTATTTTATAATCTATATAATCACTTTCTCAATCACGTGACTAACTTTACCCATGGTTTTTAGTTTTATAATTTCTTTCTCTCTCCTCCAAACTTCATCTTCTTCCTCAACTGTATGTCTCCATTTTTAGATCTATTTGCTTCTTTAAAATTTTCAATCTAACATAATATAACATGAATCTAAAAATTTGATGCCCCTAAAATTTTGATGCCATGGGCCGTCGCCCACCTCGCCCGGTACCAGGGCCGGCCCTGCTGACATACAAGTTTCATTATTATGTTAGCTTATAAAATAAACATTATACACATTAATTAAGTACATAATTTCTAACTAAATAAATAATCAACAATATACATACAAGTATAATATTAACTGTTTAATTTCTAACACAAAAAAATATCATCAAAATAAATATTATTATCAGCCAAATATTGCTTGATGTTCAAGTAGCCAAATATTAACTGTGTAATGTTTAATTTCTAACACAAAAATATGTAAAACTTTCATTTCACACACCTCATGGCTTGATTCAATCCCTAAAAATATATTAAAACATTATAAAATATCACAAATTATATTATAGAAGAGTAAAGTCCAACATTATACGTAACATTATACGTCTCATTAATTTATCTTCAAATTATAATCTTATAGCTAGCCGCCTAACGGGCGGGCCTTAAAGCTAGTTTAATTATAACTTAAGTACATATTTTTTGTAATACAAAAAACTCATAGTATATTCTAACCAGAGAACCATGCATGATACATGATACAATCATACACAAATAAAAGAAATAACTTTAATTAGTAATGACTAATGAGTTGACTAGTTGATTCTACATTCCAAGTTTCTAACTCATTTCGTGCATGCTTCTTTCTTTGCTCAATATTCATTGATTATTAATAACTAAATACAACAGCCTCATAATTATAAAAAGAAAAGAAAATAACCTTTATAACTAAGTAGTACACTAGTACATAGTTAAAACAAACATTGTGCCAATGATGCTACAACATTAGTTGCTTGTTTCTCCTTTAGTTTATCCCTTCGCTTATAGGAAGATCCGATAAGATTCAATAAATGAGTAACGGTAAAAAAATTGTTAATTTTACCATGACTCTTTGCAACAAACACGAGTGCTAATTGTAATTGGAGTAAAACAATGAACGAAGTATGCAGATGGTGTATCATTTTGAATCAAGGTCCTCAAGCCATTGAATGCACCACTCATGTTACTAGCTCCATCATAACCTTGTCCTCGTATTCTAGTATGACTCAACATTAATTTCCCTAGCATTTCACAAACATAATTCTTTAGTGTCAAGCCCGAAGTATCATCAACCTTCTTAACACAACAAGCCTTTCCACAACTTATCATTCTCTATTTACGAATCTTAAAACCAATGCGATTTGCTCTTTACAAGACACATCACGTGACTCGTCTACTAAAATTGCAAACAAATCATCTCTAAGCTCTACTTTAATAGCATTGCTTATTTCATCCGCACACGCGGTTGCATTATCCTTTTGAATACTACCATATGTCATTTTTGCATTTTTTGGAGCTTTCTTCAATGTTGCACGCCATGTTAAATCACATCGATGGCCTAACCATCTTAAAAGTTCAAGAAAGTTACCTTTGTTATGTGACTCTTCCGTTTCATCATGTCCACGAAAAGATAATGCTTGTCTTAATAAGAATCGAACAACATCAATCGAACAATATAAACGGATATAGTATTCATTTTTTCTAGTAAAGTTTGGTCATCAAATGCAGTTGTGATGGATTGTTTTTGGTTCATCAAGCTTTGACATTTTTGTACTGCAAGAATGTGTGGCTTTCTTGCATTGTGTTCAGCTAGCCCCACTTTCCTATTCCAAGCTCTAAATTCATCTTTTATAAAATTATCTGACCCCCTTGATTTTTTTTCTCGGATTTGAATAGATAACAACATAAACAAAAAGCAACTTCCTCTCTTATACTATATTCCAACCAATATTCATAATCAGGAAACCATGAAGTAACAAATCGACGAGGTTTACCTCCGATATCTCTAACTTGGAAGTTGTGATTTTTATGTTGGAAAGGCCCATCTGTCAAATATGTTCGTCTAATCTCATCTCGTTGACTTACATGATACTCGTCTATACTTTTTCGATTTTTCAAATCAACATGTAGATTTTTTAAATCAATTTGCATATACTTTGTTTGCTCCTTATCTCCATCTTTTGTGATTGAACTAGATGGTCCTTTCTTTTGTTAACAACTTCAACATTTTAACTAATACAAATACCAAAAATCAAAATTTTAATACATAATCAATTATAGTTACCACATAAATCATTCAAGTAACAATCTTAATCTAAAGTCCTAAACACTAATCTAAATAATCTAACTAGGTAACAAGTAACGATCTAACAATAATATCAATACAGTAAATAAGTAGTACAAATTTACAACTAATCAATTACATACTTAAATACTTTTTAGTTTATACTCTTTTAAGATTCATAAAAAGGATAATAAGTATTGATCTAATGTTTACCTCTACAACAGCACAACATAACACAAGTGCCGAATTGTCGTTAGATTTACCTCTGTCCTACACAACTACTCGTAGGTTAAAATTTTATTTTCTTAGTTTTGGACCTTTTTTAGTTTAAGTTAATTACTAATAATTAAATGGGCTAATTTTTTTTGTTATTGGGGTTTGGGCTAAAAATATTTTATATTAAAAGTGAAGTGTTTTTCAATTTTTTTGGGGTAAAAGCTATATATTATTAATGTACTTTTCATATTTTTCCGACTTGAACCATTTACTTTTTTATTAACATGGAAACTTAGTACAAAATGTGTGATGGGGGTATGAGATGGACTTAGGTTGCTTGTTGGGCCAAACCTCCAAGCTGCCTGTGGGCTAGATCTTAAACTAAACAAAGTAGTTGAGTTGATTTCCTGCACAAATGAGAGTAAACCGTTAGCCTTACCGTGGGGGCGGACCCCACGATTAGACTACGGCGTAAGAGTAAGAAAGCATGTTGTTAGAGGTATGTGTGTGTATTGGGAGAGTGAGAAAATCATACTATTTGGAGTGTTAAAGGATTTCCTTTTATAGGAGAGTCTAGTACTACGGTTTCCTTGTATTTCGCCTATAATCATAGTGGCCGAAGTGGGACCCTTGTCGGGCAAGGATCCATGGTTATCGTGAATGCGGGCGCAAATTATCTTCCGTGAACGTTGACTAATCCGTTGCTAGCTTGCGGGAGGAGCCTGTGACCGATCCGCATCTGTCTTGTTGTATCCGGGCCATGGCCAGTGTGATTCTGGGCTTAGTCCTGGCCCGTTATGCTTGTTATCTATTTGGTTGGGCCAAGGCCCAGATGTGATGGTATAGCCCAGGCCCAAAGGTCCGCTGTACCTATTATACGCCATCAAGTCCCCCCAGTCTAGTATTTTTGATGCGTACGGCGTTATGTTGCGTGCGGTAAATATTACTAGACTTTGGTCTTTTAGTGCTGCACCTCTTCCTTCTTTCGTGACTGTTGGCTTCTCCGTGACTTTTCCTTAGCCGATTAGGTAGTGTTTGGGTGACGTGTCTTTCCCTAGACCTTTTGTTTTTTGACTGACACGACTTGTGGTCAGTTGATCTTCTGTCATCACGTTTTCTTTACTTTTAATCCTATCCCTTAATTTGTTTAGTGGGATACACGTGTGCATATCTTACAAGGGATCGAATTAAATATATCAAGGTTATAAATACCCCCGTTGGTTTTCACTGTTTCCTTTTCCTCTCTTTTACTACTTTCGCCATTTTTGCTATTTCCAAGATTTCCACCTACTTTTCTACTCCGGTTGTTTCCTCAAGGATTTTTTAGGCTACCAGGTTAGGCTTCAACTCTGTATTTGCTTCTTACAATGAGTTCGATTTATGATGTTAAATCTACTTTAACCCAAACGGCTAAAGATGCGTTTTGTCAAAAGTATCATATACCTGATGTTGTGCATCCTAAGTTACCTACTCATAATCAAAGTATACATTATAACCTCGTTGGTAAAATTGGTGTATATACTAGGTTCTTTGATTTAGCCAACTTCCAGATACCCTTTTCTCAGTTTCTTGTAGATGTGCTCAAATAATTTCGTATTAACCTGTCGCAGCTTTCCGTTATTGCTGTCGCTAAGGTCTCTTATTTTGAGATCTTATGCCGCATTCACGGTTATCTTTCAACCGTTGGGTTGTTCTGTAGGTTTTATGTAAACTCTAAAAAAAGGTTGGATGTTTTTTAGCAAACGTTCTGATACTGCCCCAGTTTGTTACACCAAACCGCTAGATTCATTGAAACACTGGAATGATAGCTTCTTTTGGGTTGATGCCTCTGTTTTCCCATTTTCCGTTCCATGGCATACTAAGAAAACATTGGTGAGGGACCTTCCTCTTACCGCGGTGGAGTTTAGCGTAGAAGCATGTGACTTCCTTGCCACCCATCAAGCCCCGTTCTGGAAATTTCCGGAACCATTTTTATGTCTTGTCAGCCTGAGTCGTTACTATGAGTTGGATGATAATGTTTATCCTACCTTCTTGACCGATGCCGGAAAGGGTGGGTGCTTTTTATTTGCATAACTACATTTGTCTTCTACTACTGTATCTAATTGATTTTTGTTGTTTGTTTATGCAGAGATGGATCTATTTGCCTTTATTCATCATGCGGATCCTACCAAGGTGCGGATCGGCGAAAGGCGGATCGAGGAGGGACAGGTTTCGTTGTTGGAATCCACTGAGGGTCGTGTTATTCCTTTAGCTGGTGGGAATAAGCAAGGAGGCCAAAATGATAATGTTGAGGTTACTGGGCCTCATGACCTTAATGAGGAAGGCGGTAATGCTGAGTAGGAGAATCGTTCTGAGGGAGATAACCGTGTTGGCTAATATGATAATATTGTTGTAGATGATGATATTCAAGCTGGTGTTGATGATAAGCCTAAAGGGACAAGAAAGAAAAGGAAAGCTGCTAGTGGTGCTAGTGGTTCTAACCTTCCTCCTAAAAAATTAAAGGAGGACCACGGCATCTCTGGTGATGCCGATGCTAGTACCGCTGGGAAATCCCTTGCCGCCCTTCAGGATTTACTTGATCGTAGCACTTTGGCCGTGGTAGTTAGTGTTACGGCATCAGCAACTGTGCCTTTTGTTACTTATTCTGTAACCCTTACACTGGAGCTTGAGGGTGGTAGGCATACTGATTCTATTTTCGGGCCCAATTTGCGGACTCATCATCCAGCTGAGAGGTTTGTAATTTCCTCAGACTCTTCGCATCATTCTAGTACAAATGCTGTAGATGTTTAGGTCACTTCCATTGTCAGGTCTTCCATTTTGCCACCTCCGGTAATGACTACGGCTGTTGCTGCCATCGCTGTTGTTAGCACCTCTTCTGCTCATGTTCTTGGGGCGAGTATTGGGCCTGTTACTCAGAGCCTTTTTGCAGATTCTGCTTCTCCAAGTGCGACCGGACTGGATCCTGCTGGTCCTTCTAACCCTTGGGGTACAAAGCTTTCTGCTGACACTTTTTATGTTTCCCAAGATATGGATTCCGAGACCCTTCAGCATATATATATTAATAAATGAAACATGATTAATGATTCCGTTCTTGATGATCCTGAGGTATGTCGCAGCATGGTTGATCAGCTTGCCCTTCCCGGGTTCTTTTCCTAACTTCGCGGTATGGATTATGATCAACTATTTGCTGAGTTCAATGTTTGGGCGGCATGCCAGACGTACCTTAGTGCTAAAGTTATGTTGTGGTCTGAACATAATCTCAGGGAGAGGAAGAAGTTTGAAAGGAAATATGCCAGGCAGACCGATTTGTTGAAGGAGAAAGATGCTGAGATTGCAAATTTAAAATCTCAGTTGTCCCTGAAGGAGGCTAAGGCCGCAGAGGCAATTTGTCTTCGTAGCCAAGTTTCTATTGTTAAGGCTACGAAAGCCGCTCGAGTTAATGAGCTGAACAATTTGAAAGAGTGGAACCTTGCTCTTGAAGGTGAGAAGAGTACTCTAGAGGGACAGGTCGCAACGCTTGAGTCTGCGACCGCGTCTAAAGATACTGAGCTTGCGTCTGTGAACACCCAAGTTGCCAAGCTTAATCATGATTTATACAGCTTGCAACTATCTTGTGATGAATTGATTATTAAAGCTGCTTCTCTTGAGTCTCAGAAGGATAGTCTGACTGATCAGGTATTTATGCTAGAATCTACATGCTCCGGACTCCGTGGCCAAGTGTCTGGCTATGAACTTTTTAAAAATAGTATGAAGTAGTCCAGGATGAACAAGTAAAGATACTTAGTGATCGTGTAGCAGAGCTGGACTCTGAGCTTATGGGTATGGCTGTTCACTTGGATAAGGAGTTTTTATCCTCGCTTCCTGACCACCATAACCGGCGGGAGGTGGATCATTAGTCACGGCTTTAGACTTGCTATTATGAAATGTCTTCAATCTCCGTCGTATTTTGCTACCTTGAGGATGGCTATTGCTCTTGCTATTGATAAGGGCATGCAGACTGGGCTAGTAGCGGGCATTGATCATGGAAAGGCCAAAAGGGGTCTTACTGAGGTTGCCGCCTATGATCCTTCCGTAGAGGAGAGGGACGTTTTTATTGTCCTTGCTTTCAGTGACTTGGACTTCAACTTCCTTTCTTAGTTGGAGTCATAGAAGGATGCCAACATTGCTTGTATCATAGATTCTCTTCGTTTGGAGGGTCCTTCTGCTGAAACTCCGGAGGTCAGCCGGTTACAGCCTGCGTATGAGCAACTTTTACTGCCCATCCACCGGAAGGAGGACAATGCCGTCATTGGAGAGACTTCGTATCTGACTCCTTGAACGTGGTCCATGACCGTGTTCAAAAGGTTAAAGAAAGTGCTTTGTCTCATCGTTTATCCATTTATGAAGAAATGGCTCCACTAGTGGATCATTTATCTTCTGAAAACTTAGTTGTTGAGGCTAGTACCTCAGGAGTACGAGCAACCGCAACCACCACTACTACTTTGTCCGTTTCTGTCACCACTACTAATGTTAGTTCCATTCCGCCTATATCAGTGGCTGATTACGAAGTGTTGAATGCAAAACCTCGGTCTAAAGCTTCTCATTCCCCTAAGATTATATTTGAACAAGAGACTTTGGAGACTTCACCGGAGCACCCTACGACCAGTTGAGCCTACCATTGCTGTGGTGCTTCCTACTTGCAAAATTAGATTCTATCTTTTCTATCGCGGACGTGTGTGACCTTTTTGAAGCGGCTATTTGTATTTAGACAATTTTTGTGATGTTGTTGTATGTCAGTTGGTTTATTGTAACACTTAACAGTTTATGTTCTATTACAATTTTTGTATTGCTATCTTTTAATGTCATGGTTATACATTTACGGTGATAGTATTAATTGAATATTTGCGGGTTATTCTCCCGGTACCAGGCTTGCAAGACCTCTTATGTACATGAGTTAATTAATAGGCTACTCATCCTTTATGGGGTCGTACCCCTTTGTGTGCACGTCTTACCAACATATAACATGTAAATAACTTTGTAAAGTAAAAATAAAGTAAAGGTTTTATATAAACTTGTAAAGGTAGCCAGGCTTCACATTTTATTCATTAAAATCATAAAAGACATTACATAAAAGAGAAAATTCAAATACTACCCCCTCCGCTGCAAAATTAGCGTGGGTAGGGTGTTTACATTTCATAAACATAAAACTTTTTGAGATTACGGACGTTCCAAGTTCGCGGAAGAAGCTTTTCGTTGCGGTCCCTAAGCTTGTATGCTCCTTTTCCTAGTGCTTCTGTCACTTCGTACTATCCTTCCCACTTAGGGCCTAGCTTTCCTCCGTCCTCTGCATGGCTGGCATCATTGTTCTGGTATACAAGGTCTCCTGGTTTGAAGCTTGTGTTACAGACTTTAGAGTTATAGTATTTTTCTATTTTTGCCTTGCTTCTTGCATCACGGATTGCTGTTTGTTCTCTTTTTTCTTCTAAGAGATCCAGGTTGAGTTTTAAAGCTTCATCATTTTGTACCATGTCTACCTCTGTAGTTTGGAGGGTAGGCATGCCAATTTCGGCTGGAATTACTGCTTCCGTCCCATAAGTTAGCGAGAAAGGAGTATCCATAATGCTTGATTTAATCATGGTGCGGTGCGCCTATAGGACGTGCGGGATTTCCTTAATCCAATCCTTGCTTCCTTTATCCAGTCGTGCCTTCACTCCTTCTCCTAAACTTTTGTTTGGTCTTTCCACCAAGCCGTTGGTTTGCGGATGCTTGACGGAGGCAAAGCGCTGGCGGATATTCAGCTTTTCACTCCAATCTTTAAATGGGTTATCTCTAAATTGCTTTCCATTATCAGATATTATTTCCCCTGGAAAGCCAAACCTACTGACTATGTCATCCCATATAAACTTTTTGATCTGGTTGCCTGTTATGGTTGCGACAGGTTTTGCCTTAATCTATTTTATGAAATAGTCCATTGCTACTATTAAAAATTTGACCTTGGTGGGACCTTCCGAGAAAGGTCCGGCTATGTCAATTCCCCATTTATAGAATGGCTATGGAGATATGATGGGAGTTAACTTCTGTTGTGGGTTCCTTGGCATGGGACGATGAACTTGGCAGTCTTGGCATTCTCGTATCACTTTCCTTGCGTCTTTATGAATGGTTGGCCAGTAGTACCATGTTCGTATAGCTTTTGGCTACCACGGACCTTGGTCCCGCGTGCATGTTGCAGGATCTATAACACCCCCATTTTTGACATATAGCAACAGAAGCTAATCTGGGGTATTACTTTATAGTACAATAGTCATATTCATAGAAAATGACTCATAAAGAGACGTTTTGGAAAAAAATGTTATCATTCATTTATTCATCAGAGTTTTTACAAACAGAGGTCCCAAAATCTACAGGAAAACATAAAGTTGAATGATAAGAGTTTAGCCATTTTCAAGTCCGTGCCAGTCCGTGCCATAAGTTGCTCAAATACCTGAGATAAACATGATAAAAAGATCAACACAATGGTTGAGTGAAATTCATAGGTTTATAGTAAATAGTGTGAATACAAGTCATCATAGATAGTGGGTTACGTTGTTATACACCTATAAGTGTAATAATTGCAATGAGTACAATTATTATGGAAAACAGTATTAATAGTGTATTATCGCGTCTAAGCTCATGGCACTCAAACTGACTTGTGTATATATATACCCAAAATGATGTGATATATATATATATATATATATATATATATATATATATATATATATATATATATATATATATATATATATATATATATATATGATAATGGCCCACGTTTATAATTGACTTTTACCTATAAGTTTCAATTTTTAGTGCGTTTGGTTCTATCCAGGCTAAACACAATGGGAGTCGTCAAGTCCTATAGGCCTATTCACAATATTCGCGTTCACTCATAATGCAAGTAATTAATGGTCCATGATGGTGGGGGTCTTTTGGCATATAGGGACTTAGACAACAGATGTAATAATATATCAGGATAACATACATTTAGAAAATACTTGTATTCATGGTTTAAGCATGTATCCGCCTCGCGGGTTTATAAAACATTCAAAATCACAATATCGGTTTGTGTATATTAAAAACAATTAAGCATGTATCTCCCTCGCGGGTTTATAAAACATTTAAAAGATTGAAATGCGAGGTTATGAACTTACAATATTGGTTTTAAGTACTTGTGTATATTAAAAACAATTGAGCATGTATCCCCCTCGCGGGTTTATAAAGTATTCAAATGATTTAAAATGCGAGGCTATGAACTCACAATATTAGTTTTAAGTACTTGTGTATATTAAAAAACAATTGAGCTTGTATCCCCCCTCGCGGGTTTAAAAATATAAAGACTTTAAAAGCGAGGCTATAAAATCTCACCTTATTAGTACAAGGAGATCTGATTGATGGCAAAAGTATATTAGGTGAAAGTAACGGCCTTGCCACACAACCTAAGGTAATATGTCAAGTCTTAGTGTGATGGTTCTTGTTTCAAAACTTCATAAAGTTTAACGTATATCTTTGATTGATTAATTCATGGAATATTGCATCACTGTTCGGGCTATCATAATTCAGAGGTCACGCAGTATTGTTTGAGGAGCCGGGGCACCTTAAATCGTAAACCCAGCAAACTCGTCAAAACAAATACCCAAATGGTACCCCTCACATGAAACTCCCTAGTATCGTGATACGATAAGATTTTAAGTTTCTTCAAAAGCTAGTTGATGATAAGTTACGTTTAAATATATAACGTAATTGATTTATAATGCGTTGATCGGTGATTAATAACGACAAATGTGTCAGGTTTTAATAAAATTGACTCTTATGACATTAATATATATTTTTATAAAATATTATATTTTTAAAATTTTAAGTTTGTAAAAATAGCAATATATACCCTTAATTTATAAACTTTTACAAGTTTAGTCCTTTATATATAAAGTATTATATGATTAAACCATTAACTTTAAAACTTAGCAAAACAGGCCCTTGTAGTTATAACTTTAATAAAATGACAAAAATGGCCCTTGTAGTTAATAATTTCTAAAAGTTACAATATATACCCATTCGCATGAAAACATTTGCAAAACTAGTCCAAAATCCATAATAAGGTATTTTTCAATATAGAAAGTGATTTGCAGGTTATAGCTTATGATAATAAACTAAAATAAGTTAAGACAAATAGCTTTTACAAGTTTATAGCTTATGAAAAAGGTTTATGAGCTTAAAATGACCAAAATGGGTCGTTTGGGTTCGAAATATTAATCCAATGGGTTTAAGCTTTTAAGACTTGGTAAAATGTTTATAGAAATGGTTAATAAGCTTATTGGGATAGCTTATAACAACAGCTTATGAGTTTAGCTTATAGATTAAAAGAAAACTAATAATTAGGGTTTCATTAGGCTCGTTTGGTTTTAGAAATGGAACACGCATAGGTTTTGAGCTCTAATCTTTTAACAAGAGTATAAACATGATTATAAGGACATTATTAAAGATTTAGAATATAAAACAAACTTATAGAACCTGGATTTGGCTTATGGCTTTTAAAAATGGGTTGAAGTGGTGGTTTTGTATTCGTACGCCTAGAATTCTACTTTTAAGGCTTCATTTCTTGGCTTCTTGGCTTCGTTCATGGTCTTGTGGCTTCTCTTGATTCTTCTTAGCTGCCTTGGAACTTCATTTGAGAGTGTGAGATAAGAATTGAGGAGTAAGATTAAATGGTGAATCGGTGCGCCTATTTATAGTGCAAAAACACCTTGGAGAGCAAGTTTTAGCAATGAAAGGTGGCTAAGTCTTGTAGGTGCTGACTAAGAGAGGCTATGATGGTGAGTATGATGGGCTAGGAGTGTAGGATAGCAAGGTGGATGGGTTGTGGAGGGGGTGAGGTGCCGCGGCTGAAATGAGACAACAAGGGGGTGATGTAGCAACTTGGTGGCCAAGAAATGTAAGAAAGGTGCTTGTAAGGTGCTTGTGGATGAAGTAGCTTAGTCATAGAGGTGTTAGGTTAGTGGTTTATGTTTAAAAATGGGTAGAAATGAAGAAAAAGGGATGTGGGTTCAATTCTAGTAAGGGTTAGGGTTTTAGGGTTTTAATTTGTGTACATTGCTTAAAAAGAGAAGGAAATGTAATGTAAATGTCGTACATAGAATGCTTGTACATTGTGTTGATTAGTTTGTATAAATTCCTTTGGAAAAATAGTGGTAAATAGCTTATTTTGAATTCGTACATTACTTACTTGTACATTGTGCATTAAAGGGTTTGTACATTATTTTAGAAGGAATTCTTATTTGAATTTTATGCATAGATTACTTGTACACTTGCCTTGTTTGCTTATACATTCACTTTGAATGTGTACATTAGATAAAATTAGGGTTTTGACCTAAACGTTAACGGTTAAAGCATATTTGGTATTAACGTTAAGAAAACCACGTTAAATAGATAATATACTTGATAAAAATGATATTAGATCATTGAATTGACATATTAGGATGTTTACATAATATAAACATAGGTATAGATAGCATAAGTAGGTTGTGTGAGCTCGTTTACTTTAAAGATGCAAGTTACGTTGCATAATGAACAAAAAATTTCCCTATACAAAGGTGGTATATTACAGTGCATCTAATCTAATAGATGGATAGTTATATTGATGAAAATTGTGGGTTGTTATAGTCTCCCCCCTTAAAATAAATCTCGTCCTAAGATTTAGTCGAATGATAAAGTGTAAAAGTTCAGAGATTCATTCATATGAGGGTAATATTAATAATGATTTCATGAAGTAAGGGATTTGTTCGTACAAACGGTTTACAGATTGAAAGAATGTTGTTCGTACAAATGCTGGATACTTAAGCCTACTCATTTATAATTTGTCACTTAAAAAAAGAGGCGTCCCAATCCTTATAACTGAGAAATTATAAATTCATAGTTCGGTAATTTATAATTTCCTTATTCAAATGAAGAAGCGTCCTAATTCATTTCAATAAGATGATTATAAATCATCCTACCTAAACATGATATCAAAATGGTAATGTGTAGAAGATGATATGATTTTTCAAAATCATAAGAAGCAACGGGAAGAATAATGAGACATTAATTGCACAAATGCTCATATTATCAGTCGAGGATCTTTGTTGTTGCATAGGTGTTTCAAAGGTATGAGGCGAGTATTTAGAGTTGAATATAATAGAACTAATGGGATTGACAAACGATGTCAAGTTTTGATATCATTAGACATCAAGGTGTAACAAAATTACCATTTTATTATTTTATGAATAACTTTATCTTACATATCTTACATCATCAAAACTTTACGAGTGTTGACACTTATGCTACGTGTCTCGTGGTAGGATTCTAGATAAAAGTAATAAATGACAAGGATAGTATCTTGGTGTTTGGGGTTTTTAAACTTATGAAGTGGGTTTCAGAAGGTCCTTTATATATAACTGGTGGCGAACTTGAATATCCTCGAGAGTTGTTTCTAGGTTAGAAATCCTAAAGCGAGCAAAAGCAATATTGTCTCTTAGTAAGTAGGTTCCTTTGTAGCCCTGTTGTTTGCTTTTGAGCATTGATTTTTCATAATGGCCTTTCTCTCCACAAGCATTACAAGTTATGGATACTGGTTGTAGGTTGTTTCTAGTGGCTGGTCCTTTGTTTCTACAGTTCCTAGTCAGATGACCTACCTTGTTGCAAGTCTGACACTTGACAGTGCAAGGTCCTATGTGATGCAGGGTGCACCTTTCACACAAGGGACGATTTCCAGTATACCCATTGGTGGCAGCATAAGTCCTGAAGGTTTCTTGCCTCCTATTCTGCTGTTGGTGGTGATCATTGTTACGGTTGTTATTGTTGCGGTTATCTTGGTAGTTGTTGTTGTTGCGATTGTTGGAGTGGTTATTGTCGTTGCGATCATTAGGGTAGTTGTTGTTTTCGGTGGTGTTTCTTTCATCATCAAACTTTCGTTTGTGATCACTTGGTACTTGCACCGGAGTGTGCTTTGTTACCTGATCCATTAGCCTTTGGGCTATGTTAATGGCTTCCTCTAAAGTTTGAGGCTTTGAGGCGGTAACATTCCCTTCAATACTTCTAGGTAACCCTCCGATGAAGGCTTCCAGGAGTTTCTCGGTGTTTGGTACCATGTTCGGGCATAAGACTGCTAATTCTTGGAATCTTCTAACATAAGGTTTAAGATCATTTCCCTTTACAGTCAGATTGTAAAGTTCATCTTCCATCTTTCTGACTTCAGTTCGAGGACAATACTTATTTGTTAAGAGCCTCTTCAGTTCAGTCTAAGTGATCCTATTGGCTCGATCTATTCTAATGGGTTGGGCATATGCATTCCACCAGGACAAGGCGTCATCAGTCAGTGTACCAGTAGCAAATGTTACTTTATTTTCTTTGGTACATTTGCTTAGAGAGAATACTGATTCAGTTCGTTCAAACCAGCGAATGAGGCCAACTGCTCCTTCCGTACCATTGAAGTAGAAAGGTTGATAGCTTATGAACTCTTTATAGCTTCCTATTTTTGCTACAGGAGTTCTAGTAGGTCCGATATTCCTGTTGGGATTACTAGTACTTGCCATTGTTGTAGCTTGTGATTCCAGAGCCGCGACGACACAGTCAGCAACTAGTTTCTTAATGGCAGCCTGAGTCATGGCCGGTACTTTAGATGTTGACGTCCTTTTGGGAGGCATTCTATCAACATAAGATAACATGAAATAAGAATGATATCACAAGTCTTAAAATGCAATGCTTATTTTTAAACTTTAAGCATTTTTAACAATAGTGATATTAAAACCATATTGTATGGATTCTTATTTTGATACAAGTTATAACAAAGTAATACACATCCTTTGGTATTACATTGTAGGATATAACAGAAAATTTTGAAATTTAAGATTTCCAGGAATGAACATTGAAACAAGCATTGGACTCTTTAGATTCCTCGAGGACTGGTTCACTTCCCAGTGGTCGTGGTATGATCCATAATGAGTTATCTAACTCTGCGAAGATAGATTCATCAAAGGGATAATCTGGTGGTGGTGTGGTTGACCTAACTGGTGATGAAGATCCTACTGATGAAGATGGAGATATTGGAATGGGTGATTCAACAAGAGTCTCACTGTCTTTAGGTGTTGGAATCTCGTCGGGAGGAAAGAAATCTCGAGAATCAAACATTGGTGATAGTGATAACACTGGAGATGGAGACACAACAGTTGGTGGAGCAATAGGAGCTTGAAGTGGAGGAATAGGTAATTCATTATCAGTAGCATCATATGCTTGCATGATTTCTATATCTGGATCATCATGTAAAGGTGAGAAGACTAGTGTGGCCAAAAGATACTTAGTTAAATCATTTGAAGAGTTAGGAGAAGTGTTTCCTGGTGTGGCTGGGAAATAGTTTGGAACATTTGTAGAGGAAAAAAAGCATCCTCAATATCGGAATCGAATAGGACGATAATAGGGTTATTGGATGAAGACATAACTGTGTAACAACCCAGTGTAAATAACATAAGTTATTTATATGATAGTATAGTAATTATGTATCTTTACATACTATTCAGGAAATGCAGTGGCACAGAGGACTTTCTTGGCTAGAAGAAGAAAAGTAGGTATAGTTAAGGTTTTAACCTTGTTCTCTATAACCATGGCGCTGATACCAATCTATAACACCCCCATTTTTGACATATAGTAGCGGAAGCTAATATGGGGTATTACTTCATAGTATAACAGTCATAATCATAGAAAACGACTCATAAAGAGACATTTTGGAAAAAAATGTTATCATTCATTTATTCATAAAAGTTTTTACAAACAGGGGTCCAAAAATCTACAGGAAAACATAAAGTTGAATGATAATAGTTTAGCCATCTTCAAGTCCGTGCCACTCCGTGACATAAGTTGCTCAAATACCTGAGATAAACATGCTAAAAAGATCAACAAAATGGTTGAGTGAAATTCATAGGTTTATGGTAAATAGTGTGAATACAAGTCATCATAAATAGTAGGTTACGTTGGTATACACCCATAAGTGTAATAATTGCAATGAGTATAATTATTATGGAAAACAGTATTAATAGTGTATTATCGCGTCTAAGCTTATGGCACTCAAACTGACTTGTGTATATATATACCCAAAATGATTTGATATATATATATATATATATATATATATATATATATATATATATATATATATATATATTAAGGTAATGGTCCCCGTGTAGGTAATTTCCGACTTTTTTTACCTATAAGTTTCTAATTAGTGCGTTTGGTTTACCTACTGGCTAACACACAAAAGGGAGTCGTCAAGTCACAATATGCCTATTTACCTATTCAGCGTTCAATCGTAATGCAAATAAATTAATCGGTCCATGATGGTGGGGTTCTTTTGGCATATAGGGACCTTAGAAAAGATGTAATAATAGATGGATAACATACATTTAGAAAAACCAATCGTATTATGGTTTTAGCATGGTAATCCCCTCGCGGGTTTATATTAAAACATTCAAAAGATTGAACATGAGAGGCTTATGCATGAAATCACAATATCGGTTTGCGTATATTAAAAAACAATTAAGCATGTTCCCCTTCGCGGGTTTATAATGACATTCAAAAGAAATACTCGGTTTTAAGTACTTGGGTTATATTAAAAACAATTGAGCATGTATCCCCCTCGCGGGTTTATAACGTATTCAAAAGACTTAAAATGCGAGGCTATGAACTCACAATATTGGTTTTAAGTACTTGTGTGTATTAAAAACAATTAAGCATGTATCCCCCTTGCGGGTTTAAAAAAATATAAAGACTTTAAAAGCGAGGCTATGACAAACGGGAGTCGTCAAGTCCAATATGCCTATTTACAATATTCGCGTTCACTCGTAATGCAAATAATTAATGGTCCATGATGGTGGGGGTCTTTTGGCATATAGGGACTTAGACAACAGATGTAATAATATATCAGGATAACATACATTTAGAAAACACTTGTATTTATGGTTTTAGCATGTATCCCCCTCGCGGGTTTATAAAACATTCAAAAGATTGAAATGCGAGGCTATGAACTCACAATATCGGTTTGCGTATATTAAAAACAATTAAGCATGTATCCCCCTCGCGGGTTTATAAAACATTCAAAAGAAATATCGGTTTTAAGTACTTGTGTATATTAAAAACAATTGAGCATGTATCCCCCTCGCGGGTTTATAACGTATTCAAAAGACTTAAAATGCGAGGCTATGAACTCACAATATTGGTTTTAAGTACTTGTGTGTATTAAAAACAATTAAGCATGTATCCCCCTTGCGGGTTTAAAAAAATATAAAGACTTTAAAAGCGAGGCTATGAAATCTCACCTTATCAATACAGGGAGATCTGGTTGATGGCAAAAGTATATTAGGTGAAAGTAATGGTCTTGCCACGCAACCTGAGGTGATATGTCAAGTCTTAGTGTGATGGTTCTTGTTTTAAAACTTCATAAAGTTTAACGTATATCTTTGACTGATTAATTCATGGAATATTGCATCACTGTTCGGGCTATCATAATCCAGAGGTCATGCTGTATTGTTTGAGGAGCCATGGCACTTTAAATCGTAAACCCAACAAACTCGTCAAAACAAATATCCAAATGGAACCCCTCACATGAAACTCCCTAGTATCATGATACGATAAGATTTTAAGTTTCTTCAAAAGCTAGTTGATGATAAGTTACGTTTAAATATATAACGTAATTGATTTATAATGCGTCGATCGGTGATTAATAACGACAAATGTGTCGGGTTTTAATAAAATTGAGTCTTATGACATTAATATATATTTTTATAATATATTATATTTTTAAAATTTTAAGTTTGTAAAAATGGCAATATATACCCTTGATTTATAAACTTTTACATGTTTAGTCCTTTATATATAAAGTATTATATGATTAAACCCTTACCTTTAAAACTTGGCAAAACAGGCCCTTGTGGTTATAACTTTAATAAAATGACAAAAATGGCCATGGTTCAAGAAAATATTTCTTGTATAGAACTCCATTGATTACGGAGTACCGTCTTGATTTGAGCCGTACCGCCCCTGCTTTTTTACTTAACACAGGGAGTAAATCTTCGGTAAGGTATTCATAAATTAAGGCCATCCAAGTGTTTCCTTCTTCCTCCACGATTGCTAATACTTCTGCTTCATTTATGGATTTTTCTTTGAGTTCTTTCACTTAGACCTTCTTTGTTAGGTGAGCAAAGCTGGTCGATGCAATCTTGCTTAAAGAGTCAGCTTTCTTATTTTCACTTATGGGTACTTGATTGATTGAGAACTTCTTAAAATTGCTGGCAAGCATTTTCACTTTCTTTAGGTACTGTATCATACCAGGTTTCTTGGCTTTGTAGGACTCATTGATTTGGTTAGCCACTAAGCGGGGAGTCCACATGTGTTTGAAGGTTTTTTTTATTCCCATTTGCTCTGCGATCTAATCCTCATACTTGGCCTCATTATTGGTCGCATCGAACCTGAATCTCAGAGCGTATGTAAATTTTGTCCTTTCCGGATCAGTAAGTTTTAGTCTGGCTCCGGAATGTTTATACATGATGATCCGTCTGTAAAAAGTATCCATGGCTCCGAATGATCTTCCTCAACTTCTATGGGTGCGGCTAGGGAATCATCTTTCGACTGCTCTACTATGACGTATGCCAAGATTTATCCTTTGACTGATATTATTGGCATGTATTGTATGTCTTACTCCCCTAGCTTTATACTTCATTTCTGTAACCTTCTTGCAATTTCTGGTTTTTATAGCACCTGCTTGATTGGCTGGTCCATGATGACAATGTTGGATGTGCTTGGAAGTACCTCTTTAGCTGTTTGCTGGCATGTACTAAATCCAATACTAGCTTCTCCATTGGTATGTAATTTTTTATAGACCTTGTAAGGTACGGCTAACGAAATAGATTGGTGTTTGCTTCAACTCCTTTTCGGTCATCAGAACTGCACTCACGGTTTCTTTGGCTGCCGCAAGGTAAACAATAAGTTCCTCCTTTTCCATAGGTGCAATTAGTATGTGTGGTTCTGCTATTAACTTTTTCATTTGCTTGAACACGGCTTCTGCTTCCGCAGTCCATTAAAAGTCTCTCTTCTTTGTGCATTTCTTTAAGGTTTTAAAGAACAGTAGTGACCTTTCTGCTGACTTGGCTAAGAACCTGTTTAGATTTGCTAATTTTCCATTCAACCTCTGTACGTCTTTTAGACATTTTAGGGATGGTAAGCCTAGGACGGCTTCTACCTTATCCAGACAAAATTTTATCCCTTTGGTGTTATACCTTGTATCCCAGGAACATGCCTTCTTCTATTCCGAAGGTGCATTTCTTAGGATTTAGCTTCATGTTTATTTCCCTTAGAGTTTTGAATGTCTCTTCGATGTCCCTTATTATTTCTTGTTCCATGCGGCTTTTGATTACCAGATTGTCTACGTACACCTCCAAGTTCCTGCTAATTTGTTTCTAGAAGGCTTTATCTACCAAGCGTTGGTAGGTTGCCTGACATTCTTCAACCCAAAAGGCATTTTTGAGTAGTAGAATATTCCCTGGCTAGTGATGAATGTTGTTTTCTCTTCATCCTCTTTTGTCATTTTGATTTGGTGGTATCCTTTTTATGCATCCAAGAAACATTTAAAGGGATATCCACAAAGGGATTCTACCTTCCAATCTATTTCTAGGAGCGAATACCCATCTTTAGGACATGTCTTATTTAGGTCTTTGAAGTCCACACACATCCTCCAGCTGTTATCGTGCTTTTTTACCATTATCGAATTTGATAACCAGCTGTGGTAATAGACTTCCTTCATGTAGAAACCAAGAAAATCATTTCACTTCCATAAAGAACACAAGAAAAATAAAGAAAAGTAGAGAGAGGTTTAGAGAGATAAAGTAGAGAGAAGAAAAAAGAGATGGTTGAATTACAAATGTGAAAAATACAAATGGAACCAACATATGAGAATCAACACTCTCTCTACACTTGGAGAGGGGTATTTATACTTACACCATAAGGCTTACATGCCTACGGGCTTTCTACGGGCCAGGCTCAGGATTACTTGAGATTACTTGGGCTTTAGCCCATAACACGTGACTGATTAAATTACTTAAACAAGCCCGTTTACCCTTCTAGCCTATTATAACATACATTCCATAAAGACCGAGATTAATAATATAATTTAAGGCTAACAATCTCCCCCTAAGCTTGGTTTCTGAGAGATTACAAGCTTTCATGTTAGACTCGTTATCTTAAGGCCAACAATCTTCCTCGAAGCGAGGCTTCCTGCAGATTTTGAGCTTCCATGTTTACAAACATATTTGAGGCTAACAATCTCCCCTAATGTGTGGTCTTCGAATTCCTGAGGTGAGATCTTGAATCTTGCTTCCTTGGACTTGTTGAGATTGCTTTGTCGTTGAGTTCTTGAGTCTTTGGTCTTTATCATGTTGTAGGATTGTTCCTTCATGCTGTGTGATCTTTGATCTTGAGCCTTTGTCATTGTCTTTTGACTTTGTCTTTGATTTCGAGATTTCTAAATCTTTTCCTTGTTTATCTTGATCATCTTTGCCACCTTGCGATCTCGTGTCTTGACCAACATGCTCATACTTTGCATCATCTTGAAAGCTCTTTAATAATCTCCCCCAAAGCTTGGTTTGTGAGGAGGAATCTTTGATATTAGAGTTTGCGGAAGTCTTTATCTTTAATACTTGAGCTTTCTTGATTCTTGAATCTTGATGCTTATAGTATGTCTTTGTAGTTTGAGCATAAGAATATGGTAATGAATCTGACTCTGTTGGAATGAGGCTACAACACCGTAGTTTGTACCTGCATTTAAATGTTAGTGATAAACAACAGATATAGACGAATATGGCTTTGTCGTTCATCGAGATTCGGTTGCATTAACCTTTGGTTCCATGAGGACCGTTTTACAATATAAATACTGTACCTGTGATCAGGTAGGTTCAATTTAGAAGAACATCCTTGACAGGGTTTCCAGCTCAAAGTGTTAGATCCACTAACGCGTATGCATTAGATTCACCGTACTTGCTTGTTCTTAATACCAGAATGTCTCAAAGCAGACAACACGATATGAGTGAATCAGATAGTTACTATCTTTCTGATTGAGTCGTCAATTCATTTTACTGGAACAAGTTTGATTCACATAGAATCGCACCATCGTTTCTTTCCAGTTGGCACAAGTTTGATTCATACAGAATCGCACAAGTCACCTACCAAGAGCTTGTTTGATGTTGGCTCAAGCAGGATTTCCATCTTCACGTTGAATACTTAAGTATCACTCCGATGTTTTGGCAAAATCACAAGGATAATGCGTAGGACTCTTGTTAGCAGCTTGTGAACTTATTGGTGTTCAACAAGTGTTTGTCATGGAATGTGTCCTATTGAGATGTATTTATTGATCTCTTGGTTCTAGACTCGATTAGTGCGTTTTGGTTTTAGTACTCGAAGGCTGAAGCAGGCTGCCACCTATTCAATATCAACTCACTCGGAGTGAGAAGGTCAATAGAAGTCGTGTATATCTCTGTGACAAATGAGACAAGTTTCTGTTTAGAGAAACTCGAATAGCAGGGGAGGGTTGTACATTGCATCACTGGATCCATGATGTCATTCTTTAATATTAGAATTCATCTTTGTGAAAACCGATAGATTATGTATTGACCTGGTTTCTGCCTAAGGTGTAGGGAGGGCTTCTTTGTTTTCACCCTTTATCCATACATTTCTTTTTCATTCTTCAACCTCTTCAATGCTTACGAAGACGTCATTACTAACACCTTGTTGTGATTGTTCCAGTGTTAGCTCAATCTTTGTTAGGAATAAATATTCACAAGAGTTAATACTGCCAAGGTATAACTAACAGTACTAATGGAGTTAGTACTGCCAATACAAACTTAGTACTGCCAGAGTTAGTTAATACTGCTAGAAGAAAGATTAATATTGCTGATGGTCGAAGCTGTTGACTTGGAGATAAGGATGCAAAGAGAAAAATAAGGAATGTATATCTGTTATATTTGTATTTAAATTGTAACAACTTCCAAATAGTTCGGCATTTATCTTGTAAAGGACTCCTTGTTTGTATAAAAGGAGATCCTAGTTTAAGGTTTAATAAAAGTTGCTTATGCTTAAGAGATTTAGATACATTTGAGAAAAAGAATAGCTTCAAGGTTTGTAACCCTAGTACTACAAGAATACTCGTATTATTCTAATAATATTGAAGCAGTTTGTGTTTTATTCGTTGTTCTTTGGTTGTTACTGTTCCATTGATAAATACCTCTAGAGTATCAAAGTGTAGATTCCGCATACACTTTGGTATACAAACAAAGTCTCAACCATTGTTATTTTGGATTCATCCAAGGTAACAAACACTTTACAACGTAAAGAATCGATCAAGGCGTGGGATCAACAACCTTAGTCGGCATTATTCTCTTAAACTCATTCATCTGCAAACATAACTAAGGAATGCTATTTCTAACTATGGAGTGTCCTTGGGTAGATCCCTCTGGTTCTGGTTGGATAATAGGACTAGTACCTAACCTAACCACTTTATGATTTCAGAATTGTCGTAAATTAAGATGTTGTTGGGTATAAGATCGTAACCATAAAACCTTTTCCGAAGAGTATCAAGCACTTTGAGTCGATTAGATCACTTATTATTTTCAAGATCACATTTTAATTACATTTCTCCCCTTATTTTAAATACTAATTCACTTAGTTTTTGAAATACCATGTGATTAAAATTTGTCATGAAAATACTGTGGATAGAACTTTTATACTTAGCATGAATTATATGGAACATTAACTTGCTTCCACTCAATTTTACATATGTTTGACACCAAAAAAATGATACCAAGTTGTAAAATCAATATAAAATTAAGGTTGAGCATTGTTAAGCACACAATTTTGAAAATTATGAATTGTCATTGAAGAATTCTTAAAAAATTATGCTCAACATTTTGAAAAACATAATGTTAGAAGACTTCTCTTCTAATGCTAAGGATAAGTGCATTGAAACGTACACTCTCCTTTGTCGTTCGGGTTCGAGTTGCAATCTGAGAGCAATTACAAGCCATGAAGAAAAATTAGAAATGACATGTTTTGAAATCATTTGAAACTCCTGCTCAAAATTCATTTACACACCCGTGTCAATGTTAATCGACATTTCTAGGCACGTAAACATTATCGATTCCAAGAGACATGTCGAGAAGATTCTTTTTGTGAAACATTTTTTGATTTTTTGATTTTGTATTTTCTTTTTTAAATTTTGTATTTTTGTATTTGTTTTTATAGGTTTTATATTTTTGTATTTTGCTTTTCTCAAAAATATTTACAAGTCGATGTTTGAAGAATATATCAAGCAGATTCATTTGCTAGAACCTCCAGTTCTGCTGGAGTCAAACATCTCATACCAATTCGTCTGACAAGGTATTGAAACCTATCTTCGGGTAAGGCTTTAGTAAACATATCAGCTAATTGGTATTAAGTTTTGACAAAGTACAATTCATTTATACCGTTTTCAACCTGTTCCTTGATGAAATGATATCGAGTATGGATGTGCTTGGTACGGGAGTGCTGCACGGGGTTGCATGAGATTGCTATGGATGACTGAGAGTCGTAATAAAACGGTATTTTGTTATAGTTGAAGCCATAATCCTTAAGTTGTGTCCTCATCCACATTACTTGAGCACAACTTATAGATAACGCCACGTACTAAGCCTCTGCTGATGACATTGTAGTGCAATCCTGCTTCTTTGACATCCAACTGACTAATTTATCACCTAGAAACTGTATTCTTCCAGAAGTACTTTGCGAGTATCAATACATCCGGCATGGTCGGCATCTGAAATAGCTATTAGTTCAAAGCCAGAATCTTTTGGATACCAGAGTCCCATGTTAATGGTACCCCTTAAGTATTGAAAGATCCTTTTAACCTCTTTGAGGTGTTTTTAGTCGGTCTTGCTTGATACCTTTTACAATAACATACTGCTTGCACTATATCTGGTCTACTTGATGTTGGATACATGAGTGACCTGATTTTACTAAGGTAGTCAGTTTGGTCTATGAGTTTTCCACTCAAGTCTGAATCCAGTTTAGGTTTGGTAGCCATTGGTGTACCAACGGTATCGCATTTTTCCATACCATGTTTTTTAAGAATCTCTAAAGCATACTTGGCCTGATTGATAAAGATACCTCTTGGGGATTGGTGGATCTGAAGTCCTAAAAAGAATTTCATTTCCCCCATTAAATACATCTCAAATCTACTATGCATTAATTTTTCAAATCATTTAGAAACTTTAGGGTTTTTAGACCCAAAAATAATGTCATCGACGTAAATTTGCACAAGTAGAATGTCCTCCCCGTATCTTATCGTGAATAGAGTAGGGTCAATGGTACCTTTAGTAAAGCCTTTGGACATTAGGAAATTTGAGAGTTCATCATACCATGATCTTAGAGCTTGTTTCAATCCATATAGAGATTTCCTTAGACGGTAAACTTTCTCTGGATGATCGGGATCAACGAACTCATCTGGTTGTGCAACATAAACCTCCTCCTTTAATGGACCATTAAGAAATTCCGTTTTAACGTCCATCTAGTAGATAGGAAAAGACTTGTGTGCAGCGTAGGTGATGAAAATCCAAACAGCTTCCAAGCGAGCAACTAGAGCAAATGACTCCTCAAAATCAATACCCTCTTCCCGAGCATAACCCTTAGCTACAAGTCGTGCCTTATTGCGAATTACAGTTTGGTCTTCATTTTTTTTGTTCTTCCATGGTGTTGAAGTTTTATATACCCAAAATATATATAAAATATAATACTTTAAAAGAGCAATTAAGAAAATTACCAAGTTACCCTCGATAAAATTCACTCTCAAAAATATATATAATATAATATATAATACGTATATTTAACCGGGTAAGTATGATCACCCGGGTCGTTTCCCCAACGACTAGTGAAATTGTAACCTCGTTTAAGCTTGGATTCTGATTTGATTAAGCAAATAGATGATTTGATAATCTAAAACAACAAGTAAATTTGAGCAATTAAACAATTAAACAAATACGAGAAACAAATAAAACGCGACAATTTGACAAGTAGACTAAAATTAATCCCTAAAATTGCAAATTAAATTTCTAAACCTAAGATAAGACAAAAGAAAATTTTAGGAAAAAGAAAAACATTTTTTTGATTATTTTTGAATTTAATATGAATTAAAAACTAATTTAATCTAATTAAATCTTAAAAAATAGCAAATTAAGTACTAAAAATTTGGAAAAATGATTTTTAAACTTATAAAAGTCTAAAATAACATAAAAACTCAGAAAACTATTTTTAACTATTTTTAAAATTAAAATCCTATTTTTAAAATTAAAAATAAAAGCTTAAAAATGAAAATTAAAATCTAAAAAGTGTAAAAATGATTTTACTGGATGTAAACCTAAAGCTATTTTTTATAAAACTAAAAACTATTTTTTTGTATTTTTCTGAAACTTTTTTCTATTTTTTATTGATTTTTTAAGATTTTAACTTTCGAAAAATTACTAAAAATAAAATAATTGATGAAAAATTATGAAAAATTCAGGAAAAATCTAAAACGTAACAAAGATTAATAGAAAAATAAAAAAAAGAACTCAGCTTATTAAATAAGCTGAGAAAGAAGCTTATTAAGCTACGGCTTATATGTTAAAAAGGGAAATAAAAACGTGTACTAGTATTAAATTGTGTGTGATATGGATGGATGAGCTATTGAAGCAAACTGGTTAACACGTTGGGTCTATAAGTGAGAGGTCGTGGGTTCGAGTGTGGGCAACCCCTTTTTGCATTTTTTTTATTTTTGACTTTTATGAAAAACTAAATACTAGGATTTATAGAGGACACAAAAATAAGCTACTTTAATAAAGAGGACCTAAACTGAAACTTAATAATAAGCTCAAAAACAGCTTATCAAAAAGCTGTCACAGAAAGTGGGGTTTTGGGCTTATTTTTACTAAAACAGCTATATTAAGCTCAAATTAAGCTCAATTTTAAAAAGGAAAAGTGTTCTAGATAGCTTATAAGTTGCTTGAGCTAAAAATGAAAAGAAAATAGAGCTAGAAACTCTTTTAAGCTACTGAAAATGATAATAAAACAAGCAAACTCAGAGATTAAGCCAAATAGCACAAAAACCAATTAAGCTCAAAAGCTCAATAAGCCAATTTAGACTTCAAGCTTTTGCAAACTAGAAAAACAACTAATGAGCTATGAAATTAAGCTATTAAAACAGTTATTACCACTAAAAAATCTAAAATTTAATCATAAAGCTTTTTCCCTACTGTTTTTGGTTTTTTTTGAATTTTTGTGACTTTGACAGCTGAATTACTATAGTAAACTTATTTGGAAATGAAAAGTAAGCCCTAATTTATATTAAGCTATATCTAATCTAAATCCTACTTAAATTTTAAAGCCTAAAACCTATGAGTACCTAGCTAAAATTTAAGCTAAAAGTGACAGCAGTACTAACTTTTTGTTAGTACTGATGCACTTTGCACAAGTGGAAATCAAAGAGAAATTCCCCTGGTGCTGGCACACTTAAAATAAGCTCAAACTTTCTAAATTTCCTAAACTAACTTATGAAAACTCATTTCCTATTGTTTTTAACTGAAATCAAAGCTGTCTCAAAATGTATGAACAAAAACTTTTGACTTTTGATAGTCAATTTAGCTTAAACCAAAGCTTAGAATCTAAGATTTAATTATCAAAATCTTATTACCAGATATCATAAAGCTTATATTACACCTTATAAGCATAAATCAACAATTATTACAACTGAATTTAAAAATCTACACTAGTTACTAACTAATATTTTTTGGTTTTTATCTATTTTTAAGACAGAAATGAAGAACACTAAGATTTATTAATATTAAGCTAAAAACAGGTGTAAATTGCTAACTAATAAGCATAATGAAATAACAATAAGCACAAATAAGCAGATAGAATAAGCAAATAAGCAGAACTAACTAATGAACTAATATTGAACTAAATTTTAAAGGACATGAATATGTAAATGAAAACTTACTTTAGGAATTCAGCTAAAAGAAGCACAAACTCTATGTATCAGCTAAATGCTCTAGCTTATCCCTATTGGATAAAGCTAGTATAAGCCTTGGGAGACCCTTCCTTGATAGGTCGCCATTCTAAAAAGCTCTAAGTCAATATGTATAGGTAAATTATTACTTTAAGCTAATTTTAAGAATAAAAGTACGATTAAGGAAGGTTAAGCTCTATTATGAGCTTATAGACTCATTAGAGCTGAATTTGAGCTTATGAGGGCTTATTGAGCTTTAGATTAATATTTTAGAATTTAAATGAGAGCTAAAAAGTGAGATTTAAAGAGCTGTTAACTGAATTTCAGTGAAAAAAGATATATTGTTTACATTACTTTAAATAGGAGATTACAAATCATTTAAAGGAATTTTACATTAAGAATTTGAAATTAAAGCTTAACTTATTAACTTCTATTTAAGCTAGATAGTGTGGGTGTAAGAGGTGAGGGGGGGGGGGGGGGGCCTATTTATAGTGCCAAGCTGAAGCTTCTAGGTCTTCTCAGCCTCTGCACGCTCCAATAGATCCTGTCCATTAATTTCTTCAATGATTGGGAGCTAATAAGGAGCCGTTGAGAATCAATGTGTGCCTTAAGATGGTTTTTTTTTTTTCCAAGCTGTCATTCCTTGATGTGACAGCTTATGCTTCTTTTATGAGAGGATCTAGTGCAAAACCCACAGCCCTTGGGCTTTTTACCATGGCTGAGTGTGATCTTACTTGAGTGATTAATTGAGAGCCTTTTGGATTGACAGCATTTGACAGTTGCATTTCTTTGTAGACTTCTTGAATGTCTTATTCACCTTTAATTCTATTTGCCCTCTTTATTTTTGACAGTGTCGTAATGGGGAAGACATGAATAGTAACCATGGCTTCGCGCCTTTTTTTAACTATAAAACGGGTAAAAGTTGTTTGAACTTTGGGGAGAATGCCTAATGGCCTTGGGTTGGTTATAAAAAGTATAGGGTAAAAAGGACTTTGAAAATTGACAGGAAAGGACCTTGTGGTTTATAAAAAAGAGAGGTGGACTAGGTTTTGGGCTTATTTGGTATCCGGGTAGGTTTTTTTATGGTTTTTAGGCCCATTAAGGGTTAAGGGACCATTTTTGGACTTTTTGAATGTTGAGGGACTGAAATGGTCATTTAGAGATTTTGTCGTTTTATGGTTGATTTTGTTGACCAGGACTTGACTTCCTTTGACTGCTTGACTGTGGGTTGACTTTTCATGGCTTTGCTTCGGCTTTTGTACACTCTTCCGTTCTCGCTGTCCGTGCTTGCCGCGTTTTTGACTGTTTTCTTGTGATTTTTGATATATCCGTTCCTGCACACACAAAACACAAATACAAGCACATTTTTGCTATTTTTGGTCTGTTTTAGGTTTAATTAGGCTATTTTAAGCATAAATGGATATGTGTATTCATACCACTTATCAGTCTTCACATAGCACTTCGGTGTTCTATGCATGTTGTTTTCATGCAAATAATTTGAACCAACAAATTATAGTTAAATGTGCCAAGTTTTTACTTGGGTTTAAGTTATATTACTCGGTTGGTACATAGAAGACCATTGTAACCCACAAACAGACCCATTATTACATAAATGCATAAAATCACCGTCTACTTATCTTATAAAGCAAGGAAATTTGTTTCGGCATGCAGATGTACTTAAAGTTAGACTTCAAATGCCAACTTGTTGGACAAAGAAGTCAATTAAGGGGAATACTCTTGCAAATAAATTCTCTCATTTTCTAATAAACCAAACTAGAAGGCTGTAGTTGAATACACTTCGCATGACTTGGAAGTATCAACTTGTTTGACCCGTTTGAGACATTTCTCATTTCTGCGTATAACCCCATATGACCCATTAGAGTTGTAACATGTCCCAAATCAAGTCACCATCTCTATTTTAATTTGATTCCTATTTAACTTCTCTGCGAGAGCTTGACTTCAAATATATTGCAGGGGCTTTGCTATATGCGCACGATTAGGTCCACAGACCACCATAACATTTATACTGTGAGAAATTGCGTGAGCTTGCTGGACTGAAAGCAATCAAATCTCGAAATTAATGGTAAAATATTGTTCTGGACTGCATTATTATTTACATGCCGAGCCCGAGAAATAGTAATAATTTTTTAGACACATTTTTAGCATTCTAGATGCTGAGTTTATTCATCCATTTATATTTTATACCCATTGATGAAATTTTGTAGCTTGCGCATCAAAGTGTCCATCAAACTCGTTACATAGTCAGCATTCGATAGTTCATAATTTGACCCGTACATAATCGTTTCCAAGTTTGATGATAGTTAGTGTAAGTGTGTAACCGGGGGTATCTTAGGTATGTGAGTTCCCCACTAACGTAAATGTTGTGAGTTTAAGCTTCGCAGGAGTCATCTCCACCAACCTAGAGGTTGTGTGTTCAAACTTCGTTGGAGGCAAGTGTGAAATATATTGTGAGATATGTGACATAGGTTGCGAAAAAAATAGTCGTTCTAAAAAAAATAGTGGTTATTTTTCTCTTTTTTATAAATATTTGTTGCTACGTGTACCTTTTGAGACCAGATTAATGCAAAAAGTTGAGGTGTGAGTTGTGAGTATGGAGGAGGAGGAGGATGATTACTAAAGAGAGGATTATAATTGAAAAGTAACGTAGCTTTTAGTAAGTATGAATCGAAGTTGGAATGGAATAAATTATTACAATGAAATGAATTTTTTTTGTTTGTTTTGAGTTTGGTAATGGAATGGTTTATTCAATGTTTCATTCCATTACGTCTCTAACCCTCATTTTCATTACATTGTCACCCCCTACGTAGTGTTTGGTATGTTGTAATCAAAGGGGGAATGGAAAAGATTATTACGATGGAATGAAAAAATGTTGTTTGTTTACATTTATAGAATGTAATGATTCATTACAATGAATGATTCATTACACCAAAACCATTCCTTAGCGTAATGTTTGGTATGTTGTGTTAGACGCATAAATTATTGGCCCAAGTCATTGTAGGCTTGGGGTCCATTAGATCTAGGGTTTAGTAGCTTATTCCCAAAGCTATGTTCTATTATAAATAGACATGCTTTGTTATGTAATGAGACGAATCAAATCAATATCAATTTCTATTATCTTTCATGGTATCACAGCTCTAGGTAAGACCCACCAATAAAAATTGTTATCCTCCGGTCATCGGCTACTTGTCGGTGATCCGGAGAGATCCCGTTTTTTTTTCCGATTTATTGTTTTTATTAATTTAGGATTTTACTTTTCGTATTCAATGCATAAACCCTAAACCCTAGCCGTCAAAATACACACAATTTTTTTTTGTTGCCTAGATCAACCCTTTTTTTCTCATCTGATTGTTTTCGTTGTCAAAGATCATTGCCGTTGACAACAAAAGTTGTCCACCAAATTGCCGCTCCCTCCTTAAGGCAAAATAAGCCATGACATAGAAAAATAGCAAACGTCATAAAAAAGGGAGGAAACTGCGAAGCAATATATACAATTATGTCGTCAAATACAAGTCAATTTCCGTGCAAACGAGCAACAAAGAAGAAAAAGAGAAGAAGAATCGGCTTCAACATTCATCTAGTTTGTCTGTATCGAAGACCTCGTTCAAACTGCGGGGGAGTGTTAGACGCATAAATTATTGGCCCAAGCCATTAAGGGCTTGAGGTCCATTAGATCTAAGGTTTAGTAGCGTATTCCCAAAGTTATGTTCTATTATAAATAGACATGCTTTGTTATGTAATGAGACGAATCAATCAATATCAATTTTTATTATCTTTCATGTTGTAATCAAAAGGGGAATGAAAAAGATTATTACGATGAAATGAAAACATGTTGTTTGTTTACATTTATGGAATGTAATGATTCATTACAATTTACAAGGAATGACCCATTACACCAAAACAAT
>BQNB010042283.1:0-46221 GCA_026074375.1 Tanacetum coccineum | reverse complement strand
TTCATGATTTAATGTGTTTATTATATGTTATAAGATTAAATATGCTTATAAAACTCTATAGGGCTTGCTGCAAATAAACCCAAGATGACACAAAAACTTATATGCTTAAGTTCCACCAAAACAATTGTTTGTTGATTTAACCCAAGATGACACAAAAACTCTATCACCCAAACTTCCAAATTCATCACCTAGTGCTCCTAATGCACCCTCTAAAACACCATCATCAAAAGACACTTCTTCATTTTTAATTGATTACATACCCAAATCACCAACATCATCAACATCACACTCACCAAATGATTACTTGAACCCATCAACATCTCATCTTCCAAGAGTTTCTTCGCCACCTCCAACTCAAGATAATGCATCAATGGACATCACTTTCACTTTTTCCCCAAATACCCCTCTTGATGTCCAATTTGATACTCCATCACCTTCACCACCTATCATTGCACATCCTATCCCTTGGAATTTCCTTGAAGCACATGGTAACTCATGCCTTTGTTGTATCCACAACCGAACCCTCATTTTCGGGTTAAGTGATGAACTTCACTATATGTTTTCATATATTGAACACATGCTCTCACAACCACCAATCATCATCACACCACCTCCACCATCATCCCCAAACTAAACATGCTCTATGTTTAGTCTCTCAAATAATTGATCCTCTACCATTTTGCATGCAAGTCCTATGGAGCTTTACTAGTTATAGGACTTTTGTACTTTTAATTTCATGTATGTTAGCATGTTATTTTCCTTATGTATGCATGAGTGTGTTTCACACACTACTTTAATTTTAATGAATGATCATTGTTGGTTGTATGTCATATTTTTCTTCCTTGCTACATGTTAGAAATATTTGTATTGTTCTAACCCATTTTGTAGCCAAGAAACCATAGCTCGATTCCTTGGTGCCCTCGCTTGTTACAAATTCTTTTACATACTCGTTTATCTTATAACAATGTGATTACTTTTCAAGGACTTAGTGAAGTTCATAACCTCACTTTAAATTGACTTTGGGATGTTAATATGTTGATATTATGAGCTCTTCAAGTCGTTAAATTGACTTTGGATGATAATGTGTTAGTGTCATAAATCCTACAAGTCGTTAAATTTGACTTCAAGTCGTTAAATTGACTTTGGATATTAATGTGTTAATATTATAAATCCTACAAGTCATTAAATTTGACTTCAAATCGTTAAATTGACTTTGGATGATAATGTGTTTGTGTCATAAATCCTACAAGTCGTTAAATTTGACTTCAAGTCGTTAAATTGACTTTGGGATTTAATATGTTGATATTATGAGCTCTTCAAGTCATTAGATTGACTTTTGATGATAATGTGTTAGTGTGATGTGCTTAGACAAAGAACAAGACCAGACAAGACCAATCAGACCAAACAGACCAAACAAGACAATAACGCAGTAATACACTGTTACTATGATAATTGCATTCGTTGCAATCATTACTAATAACGGGTGTATAATAACAATACCATTTTCTATAATAATTGTGTTTATACAATTATTACACTATGACTTGTATTCAAACTATTTATCAAACCTATGAATTTCACTCAACCTTTGTGTTGACTTTTTAGCATGTTTATCTTAGGTTATTGAACAATATACAGCACGGAGTGGCATGGACTCGAAGATGGCTAAAACTTGTTATCATTCACATTGTATGTAACTAGATTTTGGGACCTGCCTTTGTAAAACTCTGATTTGAAATGAATGATAACGTATCTTTTGAACAAACATCTCTTTTGGGTCGTTTTCTATGATTATGATTATTGTTTCCATGAAGTAATACCCCAGATTAGCTTCCGCTGCTATATTGTAAAAATGGGGGTGTTACATATAGTTAGATCGTTGTGATCTTACCAAGTAGTGTTAGGTAGTTGTGATATAAGTAGTGTGGTGAAGTGAAGTCGCGAAGTTGTGAAGAAGTCGTGAAGTTTTAAAGAAGTCGTGAAGTTGTGAAGAAGTCGTTAAGTTTTAAAGAAGTCGTGAAGTTGTGAAGAAGTCGTGAAGTTGTGAAGTCGTGAACAATTCGTGAAGTTGTGTTATGATAGATTGGTTCTAGCTAAGATTAGAACTCGACATTTAACTTAGTGTGGTAAATTGATATAAGCAACGCTGTATACGGTTTTCTCCGCCATAAGGGAGTTTGTTGACATAGTAAAGAAAACTCTCGAGTTTGGTGCTCAGGGAGTAGAGTAGGGCGAAGAGGTGCTTCGTTACCGAACCACTATAAATCCTCGCGTTGTGGTTTGATTGTTCTTACTCTTATCTCTTGTCTTACTTTATCATTTCAGATATTTACATTGTTCATATTGTGCAAGCATTGAATTCACAAAAAGGTCGAATCTAAGTTTTACAAACATACATAAAACTTAAATATAAAAAGCGATAAACTATTCAACCCCCCCTTCTAGTTTTCCACATGCTTGTTTTGCTTTGTATACTGTGTAGGTAACGGATATTCACAAAAGGACAAAAATAAAGCCAAAACCGACAAAACCCAGCACGAGATTAGAAAGAGCATAAAAAGTCAAAGTCAAAGTCAACAAGTCAAAGATGAAGCCAAAACCGTAGAAATCTTAAATGGACCAACCCGCACCCATTTAATGGGTCGGGTCAGCCCATTAAGACTTTATCTAAAAGTCTTACAAGTCAAAAAAGCACTAAAACCAAACCGGCCCAAATATAAGCCTAACAACACTTAACCATTACACCCTTAACTCTTTTACACCATTGGTCCTTATGATTTTGCATCGTTAGTCCATAGGGACTAACACTGTCAGTCCCTAACTACTTAACACCATTACCTCATCTTTAACCCCGTTATCCCCAAAACCCAGTCAAACTTCTCCCGCAAAAAATCTTAATCCCACTATTCATCATCCCTGTTACTCTCACCTCGACCTCTGCACCCCAAAACAAACCCATCACTCTCACACCTCAACCCCACTCCATAAGGTGTTAATTCCACTGTGGCAATCCTCTCACTTCCTATTCGTCAATGAATTAAAGATCCAAATGAAGGGCTGTGATGAAAAGGCTTGGTGAACAAGAAAATTAGATGGCATAGATTCAAGATGGAAAGCACATCTCTCTTACTCCTTACAAAAGAAGCATAACTCTCACACAAGAAGCACATCCCTGTGCCTTTCACTAGCTTATAAATGGGAGCTTATTTCCTTTGTAAAAAGGAATGTAGTTTTAGGAGTAGTGTAGAGTAGGTAGCTTATTTTCTAGCTTATTTACAGCTATTATGCTTTTAAATATTTTACTTTCCTTTTCAAAGTTATGTAACCTCATTTTATTAATACAAGTTAATTTTCAAGCTTATTCTAAATTCTGTCTTATTAATCCTGTTTACTTATTGCAACTTAAAGCTTTATTTGTTTTCAAATCATAATTTCATAAGCTCTTTACTGTTTCATTGAAATTCCACCCCAAATTTACCTCAGCTTGATTTATGGATGATAAGCCAGACAAGGATGGGCTTATGGACTTACCACCTTATTATAAGATAAGCTGGAGCTTTTTTAGATAAGCTTTTGTGAGCCTGTTTATCCCTGTTTAAGCAAGGGAAGTTGTAAGTTCTCATTTTAATGTTTTTAAGCTTATTTTACTGTTTAGCTTATCATACTTCTTATCTGCTTATTCTGTGCTTTTTAATGCTTTAATGTGCTTATTTTGCCTTAATGTTAGCTTAGCATGTTTAGTTTTTGGTTTTAAATAGCTTGGTTTAAGCTTTAAGTAATCTGTTTATTTTTTTAAGTCAAATTAGCTTATTAAGTTAAGTTTGTTATTAAGTGCTTATTTCTCCTAGTTTTTATTATTTATGCTTAACATGTTTAGTTCTTAATTTGTTTTATCAATTCATAGCTTAATTAAGTATGTTTAGCCTAAAAAGTGGATTTTCAAATTCTAAAGGGGTGTTTGGCACAAGCAGTTTTAACTAGGTTAATACTGCTTGTGGTACTTTTGGTCATAAATTCAGTTTTAATAAGCTCACATATGGTCTAAATGGAAGTTTTCGTAAGCTAGAATTAAGTCTTGTTTAGTTTTGAAGTTGTTTTGTCTAGTGCTCAAATCTGTTAGTTCCTAAATTGTTCTAAACTAGTTAATTCTTGGATTCAAATTGGTATGCTTAAGGTGTAGTGTTTTTGTGTCCAAACAAGTTTAATTTGCATCAATACAAATCTATTTTAAGTTTATAGCTTTTGAAATTACACTTTAAGCATCTTAGGATATGCATAGTCAAGTAGGTTAGTATTGGGTCTAAGCTTAAAAGTCCAACATTGCAGATTCAATAGTGGTTAGAGACTAGTTTAATTGTGATTACTTTTGATTTAAATTAACTTATTGTAGTCTTAGCTTATCCTATTTGAAGTTTCAGTTAGTAAAAGTCTTTTTGAGTCTTATTTCTTAGGCTGCACTTTGTCATTTAAAATAGAAAAGACCAAAAACAAAGTAGAGTAGTATGCCTTTTTCATTTACATTTTTCTAGCTTATTAAGTGTCCTTAAATGTTTATTTCTGGCTTATTTTTGTTCCTTGAGTCCTAATCTTAACCTGTTCTTAGTTTTTAGCTTATCAGTAGTGTTTATTTTTCTTTCAAGTTAGCTTAAAAATCTGTCATTAATTTCAGCACATACTGATGAAAGTCAGTATATGATGATTGAAAACCCTTTTTTTAAAACTTACTTTGTCTAGCTTATTCCTTAAACAAGTTTGTTTAATATTTGCTTAATTGGGTTATTAGCTTATAGTTCTTCGTTTGTCTTTACTTTTTAGCTTAATCCTAGTCCTTATGTATCTTAAATCTTAGCTTAAAGTTGGTCTAAAGTCCTTAAAAGTCTGTTTTCATGTCTGCTGTCTTATAGCTTTTAATTGATTTTCAGCTTATTTTTATTGCTTATTTTTTTAGTCCATTATGCTTATTTAGTCTAGGTCTTAATCACTTTATAGCTTATTAGTCTTTCTTTGAGCTTTTTGAGTGACAAATGTCCAAAAAGTTTAGCTAAATATCTTTAAATCTACAAAAGGCAATCTGTCAGTTTTAGAAATGCTTTTTCCAGCTTATTTTTAAGTTTTGTCAAAAAGTCCCTTTGTTAAAATTGTTTATTGTTGCTTATTTTAGCTTTTTCAAAAAAAGTTTTCAAAAATAAAAATGTTTGTAAAAAAGAGAGGTCACAGAAGTCGAACCTGTGACATCCCCTTCACATAGCCAACATCTTAACACACCACACACTCACCAACTGCCCTGGGGTATTTTTCGTTTATACATTCAAACCAACTTTCTTTTATACCATTTTTAGCCTTTAAGCTTAACAACCCTTTTTAGCTTATTTCTAGCTTATTTCAATAAGCTATTAAACCCAATTTATTTTTCTTAGGATCTTCATAGTTTAAAGTAATTTCTGTAATTTTTTCAGAATTTTGGAAATTAGTTTAGTATTTTTAATTAATTTTTTAGATTAAATCCGTTTTTAATTCATAATAAATAAAATAAAAGTCAAAAAATATAATTCTTTTTTTTAAATTTTCTTTTATTATTTAGGACCTTTAAAAATTAAATTTGCATTTGTAGGGTTAAAATTTGATAATTTAGGTTTTAAGCCGCGTTTTTTAGATTCCCGTTATCGTTTTTAAATTCGTAATTGCTTTCGTTTTTAGGCTCGGTCTTTAATTTCTTTCATTGTTTACTTGCGTTTATTTGTTTTTGCATATTATTAGTAGAAATAGAATACAAACCAAATCTTTGATCATTCAAACACGCGATCACGAACTTAAACTCGATTCTCAATTCATGCCTCGTCGAGAAACGACCCGAGAAGGTTTTGGATTTTGCTTTGGTCAAAAGCAACTTTCTTAAATTTTCTTGGAATACTTATCTTATACTATTATTGATAATATCCTTATATACATATTTGGAGACGAATCAATTTTTGGCGCCGTTGCCGGGGAGGTGTGTGCGATTATCAAGTTTACGTTTGAAGATTAGTGTTTGAAGACCCTTCCTCATGAAGTTATCGCTTTCAATTGTTAATATTTTCTTCTTATATAAAAATATAAAAATATTTTACACTTCTATTTTTATTTTCTTTTAATATTAAAAATAACCGTTTGTTAATTGTCCTTTCGGCTCACCTTTAGATTACAAACTATAAGAGAGGTATAAGGAGGGTTGATCCGACGAACTTTGACCCGAAAGGAGAAGGTTTTTAAAACGCTTCGCGCTTACCCGCTCCTCCGCTTCTTTGTGCGTTTTCTAAAGAGCTACCGCGTACCTTTGACTATCGATCCCAAAAATATTTTTTTTTACATTTATCTTTCATAAAAATCCAAAAATATTCTCCGTAACCTCTAATCCGTTTAATTCTTTCTCTTACCCTCCTATTTGTTTAATTCTAATATCGTCATAAAACCGACGTGGTTGTTTCAAGTGTGGAGGTCCGTTTGGTGGTCTATATTGTCGACAATGTACTTGTGAGCGGTGTAGAAGAAATTATACGGATGAAGTTTGTGCTTTATGCTGTTATGAATTTGAAAAATCATTCGTTAATGATTCAAATCCAAATTCTTTCATTGATTCTCTAAATATTTTCAACCCACCTCCACAACCCCAAACGTATTCTTGTGAGTTTTATGGAAACAATGCTCATTATGGTTACGATTGTCCACCTCAAGTTCCGTTTATTTATAATCCGGAACCGTGTTACAATCAAGACTTTGATAATGATTTCCCACAAAGTTTTCAAAGTTACCCACAACAATATCTTTGTTGTGAAAACTGCGGGGGTCCTCATGAGACTTTTCAGTGTCAACCGTTGAACCAAAATTTCTATGAACCTAATCTTTGCTATAATTCTAATTCTTCCGGTTTTGACCAATATCAACCCCCGCAGTATACCGTCATTCATCAACCTCCTCAAGAAACGAGTGTGCAAGCCAGAGAAAACCTAATGAAATCTATACAAACCTTTTTAAAGAAGTTTGATCGTATATCTTTTAGAGAAACGCCAAAGGTTTTATTGCTAGCTTGGGAGAAATTTTTTGAAATTAAGCATGCTTTTAAAGAAAAGCAACATCAACCAGAGGATATACAAGAATTGCTTCTTAAACATCTCAAAGATTTGCAAATGATAAGTGAGGAGCTGGCAGATTATATTAATACTCCGAACTGGAATTGTCCTGCCTTCTACGAAGATGATGACGAGGAGTATACTATTGCAATCACACCCGTCTTACCAACCGAGGAGCCCGATAACTCTCTAAGTATGGGGGACGAGCATCTTAGCACTATTCCGGAAACAGAATCGGACGAATTAATAAAGTCTAGTGTTGAGAACCTTGTCCCAATCCCAAGTAAGTCCGAGGATTTTTCCAATATCGAAAGTGAGTTTGATGTGCCTGTTTGTAATAATTTTACAACTTTCTCTAATCCTCTCTTTGATGCTGACGATGATTTTTCCTCTAGTGACGACGAGTCATTTTCTGATGAGGACGTTCCGAAGGAAATTTATTCGAACCCTCTTTTTGATGAAGAAATCATTTCTACTAAGATAGATCCGCATCACTTTAATGCTGAGTCTGATCTTATAGAATCTTTGCTTAATCAAGATACTTCGATTATTTCTTCTCCTAAGACCGATTCTCTTCTCGAGGAGTTCTCCGGTGAACTCGCTCATATCGATTTAATTCCACCGAGAATTAATGAAACCGACTTTGATCTTGAGGAAAAAATTCGTCTTGTTAAGAAATTGTTGTATGGTAATTCATCTCCTCGGCCTCCAGAAGAATTTAATTTTGAAAATTCTGACATCGAATCTTTCTCTCCATCTCCTATCCCCGTTGAGGATAGTGACTCTCTTATGGATGAGATCGATTTATTTCTTACTCCGGATGACTCGATGCCACCGGACATTGAGAATGACGACTATGACTCGAAAGGGGATATTCTTTTTCTTGAAGAATTGCTTACCAATGGTCCCCTTTCACAACCTGAAAATGAGTCATTTCACTTTGATCGTTATTATGTTCCATCATCCCCTCGTCCTCTTGAGAAACCACTGGATGATGATGATGAGCCCGATACGGGGTTTTTATAAAAGTGATGGATGATATTTCTAATAATTCGACAAGAGAACTTTACGTTCATGTGTCTAATGTTTTACCTACCCTTTCTACAATGTTTGACACTTTGCTTTCATTTTCATTCGAAAATGAGGACAAAGTTCATCTCTTATCTCATCGGGGCTTTAAAGCTTTCCAGCATTTTTCTGAAAGCCCGATGATGATCTATGGAGGGGACAGTCCTATCTTGGATGTTCCATTTCTCCATTTCTATCCTCCTTGACCAACTCAAGTATGGGGGATCGAGTCAGGCTCAAGACTCGGTTAACAAAAATAAGCGCTTCGTGGGTGGCAACCCATGCTTATCCTAATAGTAGTATTAATAAATAAGTGTGTTGTGAGGAGGCTCGCCTCTTCCTTTCTCGTGTTTTATGGTTTGTGATGTTTGTCCAGGATTGCCCCGGATTATGAAGCCTCTCGTGCTCGTGGTTTTGTCCTTCGTTCACTCGAGCTTCAATCCTTAGCATGATTATGGGAATCCAATATCCTAAATCTTATCGACTAACGTTTATCTTTGAGCACACTTAATAAACGGCTTTAGATTTACGTAGAGACCCTTCTTAAAACATTGAGGACAATGTTCAATTCTAGTATGGGGGGATCTATCGATTTGATTGTGCCTGCAGCCGTTGTTTTCACGTAATCCCGTTTTTACCACCAAAACACTAAAAAATGAAAAAATTTAAAAATTTTCAAAAATAAAATAAGTGTTTTATCACAATGTTGACTTTCCTGCTGGGTAGAATAAGAATAAATTTTGACTCGATCGAGCGTGTTGAGCTCTTAGCTTTGTCCCTTAACCGTTATAAACATGACTAAGCATTCGCGGATATTTTTATTAAAGATTTTAAATTTGCGAAGAACGAGAAATAATAGAGTTAATTATGAGTTAGATTCTAAACAAGGATTAATAGGAAATCTTAAGAGCTCATAAGTGTATTTTGTGGCTTTTTCTCCCATAAGCTTATAACCGGACTAACAATACGTGCTCTTTTCAAAAATTAAACTTAAATCAACGAATTTTTGAAGTATAGTCGATAACAATAATTTATTTAGTCTTAGTTTAAATTTATACTTAAATTTTCTAAAAAGAAATTTTCTCTATATCATGGTAATATAAAGTGTAAAAAAAATAATATGATAAAAAATGAGGTAATAATAATAATAAAAACTGTGGGCTAATAAAAGTTTACTGCATCTTGTCGGCTCATAACCGATGTTGCAGTCTTCTAAATAAGGCACATAGTAATTATTCGAGACTGATAAAAATTTGCTACATCTTGCCGTCTCACAACCGATGTTACAGCCTTCTAAAAGGTCAAGGATTTCAATTGTATCATGGTCATGTTAATGCTAAGTGTAATATATGTGATTTAATAAATATAGGGAAAATCTCTTTTTTCTTAAATTTAAATATGCTTTCGAACTAAGACTATTTTATTCTAAGTTGTGATTTTTCTAAATAAATTATGTATAAACGGAAAATCCAAGGGTTTTGAAACTGAAGGTCTGTGAGTCTCGATACTAGTCTCTGTAGGATGTCAAAAGCCTGGTCATTTAGCCGCAAGGTTGGGATGTGCCGAGACGAAATTCGCTACATGGGATGATCTCGCCTTCAAACTCATTACTTTTGGGTGGAACGTGACGCATAAAATTTTTGCAAAACGTTGATCCATGGTTGAAATTCGAAATGGCACGTTCACCTACTACATAATAATTGTCGGGAGTGAAAAGTTTTACACGTTACAAGTATGAGTAGTGTTAGCATCTTAACTTATATTTAATGGTGATTTTGTTTTTAAGCTTAGTTTGAGGCGGGTGAAAAATCGAGGACGATGAATTTATCCTTTTAGGCATTTTAGGATTAAAGTGCTTCTTGTTCTGTGACTCTTAAAGTTATGAAAATAACGAAAGTCCATACATTATAGTTAGTTGCTTAAAAAGAAAAGTATAAAAAAATAAAAAAGATAAAAAAATATATGGTAGTAGTTAGTGTAGATTTATGAAAATGGTCAAAACGAGGCTTTTCAAAACTATTGATTTTTTAATTCCCCTTGATGAACACTTAGCTACTTTTCGAGGTAATTAGTCGAGGGGGATTGAGATTCTTGGTTTCCTAAAGTGTTTACTTATGGCATTGCGTGAGGACACGACAATAGTTTAGTATGGAGAATTTTGGTATGTGCTTAATTACACATACCTTTTACCTATTAAAACGAGCCTAAATGACCAAAAACGGACATAAAATGCCAAATATATGCTTGTTTTGCTTTGTATACTGTGCAGGTAACGAATATTCACAAAAGGACAAAAACGAAGCCAAAACCGAGCATGGGATTAGAAAGAGCGTAAAAAACAAAAGTCAAAGTCAATAAGTCAAAGACGAAGCTGAAACCGAAAAAATCTTAAATAGACCAACCCCCACCCATTTAATGGGCCGGGTCAGCCCATTAAGACTTTATCTAAAAGTCTTACAAGTCAAAAAAAGCCCTAAAACCAAACCGGCCCAAATATAAGCCCAACAACACTTAACCATTACACCCTTAACTCTTTTACACCATTGGTCCTTATGATTTTGTATCGTTAGTCCATAGGGACTAACATTGTCGGTCCATAACTACTTAACACCATTACCTCATCCTTAACCCCGTTATCCCTAAAACCCAATCAAACTTCTCCTGCCAAAAACCCAAATCCCACTATTCATCATCCCTGTCACTCTCACCTCGACCTCTACACCCCAAAACAAACCCATCACTCTCACACCTCAACCCCACTCCACAAGGTGCCAATTCCACCTTGGCAATCCTCGCACTTCCCATTCGTCAATGAATTAAAGAACCAAATGAAGGGTTGTGATGATAAGGCTTGGTGAACAAGAAAATTGGATGGCTTGGATTCAAGATAGAAAGCACATCTCTCTTACTCCTCACAAAAGAAGCACAACTCTCACACAAGAAGCACATCCCTGTGCCTTTCACTAGCTTATAAATAGGAGCTTATTTCCTTTGTAAAAGGGAATGTAGTTTTAGGAGTAGTGTAGAGTAGGTAGCTTATTTTCCAGCTTATTTATGGCTTTTATGCTTTTAAATACTATACTTTCCTTTTCAAAGTAATGTAACCTCATTTTATTAATACAAGTTAATTTTCAAGCTTATTCTAAATTCTGTCTTATTAATCCTGTTTACTTATTGCAACTTAAAGTTTTATCTGTTTTCAAATCATAATTTCATAAGCTCTTTACTGTTTCATTGAAATTCCACCCCAAATTTACCTCAGCTTAATAGGCTTATGGGTTTAACCAGCTTGGTTCTAACAAGCTGGAGTTTGTAGACAAAGCTCTAAAGAGCATTTATGTCCTTGTTTTAGCAAAGGATTTTGTAAGTCCTTATTTTCAACTTTCTAGCTTATTTTCTGCATCTGCTTATCTACTACTTATTTCTATCTTATTATTGCTCATATTTGCTTATTTAGTCTTAATGTTGCTTAACATGTTTAGTTTTAGTTTAAATATTGTTTATTTGGTGTTTTCATCAAAACCGTCATATTTTATCTTAAAACTGCTTGTTTCAAATGTGCTTATTCCTATGCTTAAGTCTGTGATATTATTGCTTATTTGTACTTAAGTATGCTTATGCTTAATCTGTTTCTACTTTTTAAAGCCTTTTATAAGTTTGTTAAAGCTTAAAATGGATTTTGGATTAATTAAGGAGTGTTTGGCACAAGCAGCATCAACCAAGGTTAATGTTGTTTGAGCTCACTTTGGCTTTAAATCAACTTTGTTAAGCTTAATTTTGGTCTTATAATCTGTTTTCAAAAGTTTTTCATAGTTTTCTAATCAGTCTCAAGGTTTTGCTAAATGCTTTTAGAATCTGTGGACTTCTAGCTTCTTAGAATAGCTTATATCTTAGTTTATTTAGAAATGATTATAAGGAGTTGTTTTTGGAGTTTATTTGAGTTTCAATATGCATTAGTTGCATTTGGTTTAAGTTTACAATAGCCTCTGCACTTTTAGTCTAAAATCAGTAAAGTTTGCTACTTTGAATCATGGTAAAATCAGTTTTTGAACCTTAAATTTAAGTAGGATTTAAGTTGTTTTAGGTTTAGATTTTGGTAGCACAATCTCATTGGATTAAGGTCTTGATCTGGAAAAGCTTATTATGAGGTTTAGAGCTTATTTAGGTAGCTGAATTTAGGGCTGCAGTTTGCCTCTTTTAGCTTTTCAAAATTCTTAAAAACCAAAAACCTTAGTTTTCAGTCCAAACTGCCTTTTTTAAAAGTCTTTTTCTAGCTTGTTAGTTATTCAAATTGTTCAATTTTTGCTTATTCTATTAGCTTATAGTAGTATCTTTATCTGTTTTAAGCTTTTAGACATTAGCTTATTAATTTACTAGCTTAAATATACCCTTAAAAAGTGCCTCTTAGACTGTTTTAAGCATCTTTTAGCCAAAAAGCTTATTTGCTTTTTAAAGCTTTCCAGCTTATTGAAGTGCATAAATTGGGTTTAGAGTTGCTTATTAAGTTTGGATAAAGGCCCTTGTAGCTTATTTGGTCTAAGCTTAAGCTTATAGAAGCTTTTGAGAACATCAGTTAAGTGTACAAGCTTAAAAGCTTTTAAGTCAAATATGTCACTTTATTAAGCTCATTTCTGGCTTATTTTTAGTTTTAAGAAAAAGTCTTTTTTTAAAAGTGCTTATTTTAGCTTTGTTTAACTTTTTCATAAAAAAAATTTGCAAAATAAAAATGTTAGGAGTTGAGTAAAGTCTCAAGGGTTGAACCCGAGACCTCAACCTTAAGTCAACCAACATTTTAACACACCACACACTACCATCTGCGCCCTTGGGTCTTTTGCGTTAGACTCTTGGGTCATTTGGTATTTAAAAGGTGTTTACCCTTTTAAGCTACCAACCCTTTTGGGCTTATTTCTAGCTTATTGAGATAAGCTGGTAGACTCCTTTTATTTTTCCTAAGTTTTTAACTGTTCAAAGCACTTTCCTTGAATTTTTCAGATTTTTATAAATTAGTTTAATATTTTTTATAATATTTTTAGATTAAAACTGTTTTTAATTCATAATAAATAAAATAAAAGTCAAAAAAATATAATTCTTTTTTCTAAAATTATTTTTAAGCATTTAGGACTTTTATAAATTAAAATTTTTTTTAGGGTTAAAATTTGATAATTTAGGTTTTTAAGTCGCGTTTTTAGATTCCCGTTAACGTTTTTAGTTTAAAATTTTAATTGCTTTAGTTTTTAGCTTGCCTTTATCTGTTTTTGCAATTTTTTTAGTAGAAATAGAATCCAAACCCCTAATCAAAATTTGATCATTCAAATCACGCGATCACAAACTTAATCACGATTCTTAATTAACTCCTCGTTGGGACTACGACCCGGGAAGGTTTTGAATTTTACTTTGGTTAAAAGTAATTTTCTTAAAAACCTTACGGAATACTTACTCTTCTTATTATTTGATATTTTAGTTTTTAGTTATATATATATATATATATATATATATATATATATAAACAGTTTTTTGCTATTGATGCAGTGGGTGAGGCAGATAAGATCAAGTTAGTATCCATTCATTTGTATGATAGAGCTTTAACATGGCATTTATAGTTTATTAAGACTCATGGTGAGGCAGTTACATGGGCTGAGTATGAGGAAGTTGATGTTAATGAAGATCCAATGGCAGAACTCAAGAACTTGAGGTATAAGACTACTATGAAATAGTACCAAAGGCTTTTGAGCTCAATTTGAGACCCAAGTAATACATCACTGAGGCTCAGCTATCAGTATGTAATTCTTGGGATGCTTTCTAAGACAAATTGAGTATGAATGTGAGAATGTTTAAGCCCGATCTCTTGAAATACGCTTTTAGTCTGTCTAGCATGCAAGAGACTACTTTGGCCTTGGTTAAGCAAAAGGTATAACCCAATTCTTTCAACTCCAAGAACTACTACTAGTACCTTTGTTAATAGGAATGTTTCTTATCCTGCAAAAAATACTAGTACTTTGGCTTTACCTGCACCTATTAGTCAAATTGTCACAAAGAGTAATCATGTGTTTGGAGGTAGACCAAGAAAGATGTTAAGTCAAAAGGAGTATGATGAAAAGAGGTCAAAGAATCAGTGTTTCTATTATGACCAAAAGTACACACCTGGTCATAAGTGTGAAGGATAAATGTTTACTATAGAAATAAGAAGGGAAGGGGAGGAAGTATTTGATGACTGTTTAGAAGAAGTGAGTAGTGTAATGACTGAGTATGTGTTGCCTGGGGATGTTCAACAATGCACTCCACACATTTCCCTAAATTCCTTATCAGGCATCCCCATACACAACACTATGAGGGTAAAAGGGCATGTGCTTAAACAGTTACTACATATCCTCAAAGACTCAGGAAGTACCCATAATTTCCTTGACTTGTACAAAGCCAAGAAAATGGGCTGTCATATCAGGAAAACTTGCCCTTTGAGTGTTTCAGTGGCTGGAGGAAACAAATTGATCAGTCAATATATGGTAAAAGATTTCTAATGGAAGATACAAGGGGTATTGTTTACAACTGATGTTATGATGTTACCTTTGGGGGGATGTAAACTAGTTTTGGGAGTTCAATGGTTATCTACACTAGGCACTATTCAGTGGAATTTCAAAGAGTTGAGGATGAAATTTATGTTTCAAGGCAAGAAAATAGTTTTGAGGGGAACAAATCAGTCTGAGCTAACATGGATGAGTGGCAAATCATTTTCTAAGAAATTCAATCAGCAAGATGCTTATGTGGCTTCTATCTGTTGTATGGTACCATCTGCTACTCTACATTTGATGCAGTCTAGTGTTGATAGTGGAATTGGTGGAAATATGGAATCGCAAGCTCTTTTGGAAGAATATGCAGATGTATTTGAAGAACCTAAGACATTGCCTCCACATAGAAGTTTTGATCATCAAATACCACTCAAAGATAGGGATGTGAATGTTAATGTTAGACCTTATAGGTATCTACCTACTTAGAAAGATGTTATTGAAACAATGGTCAAGGAATTGCTTGATTCAGAGGTGATCAGACCAAGTCATAGTCCCTTTTCATCTCCTATAGTCATGGTAAAGAAGAAAGATGGATCATGGAGGATGTGTATAGATTATAGACAGTTAAACAAGTTCACTATCAAGGATAAGTTTCAAATCACTGTCATAGAAGAACTTATTGATGAATTGCAAGGAGCTCAAGTGTTTTTCAAGTTGGATCTTAGATCAGGATACCACCAGATAAGAATGAAGGAAGAAGATGTGTATAAAACATCTTTCAAGTCACATGAAGGTCACTATGAGTTTGTTGTAATGCCCTTTGGACTCATTAATGCACCTTCAACTTTCCAAGCCTTAATGAATTGTGTGTTTAATCCCTTCTTAAGAAAGTTTGCATTGGTCTTCTTTGATGACATTTTAGTCTACAACCCTTCAGTCACAGCACATATTGCTCACTTAAAGATGGTTTTGCAAGTGATGAGGGAAAATACATTGTTTGTAAAAAAGAGCAAGTATATGTTTGGGACAGGTACAGTTGAGTATCTTGGTCATGTGATTTCTGGTATGAGGGTTGCAACTGATCCAAGTAAGATACAAGCTATGCAAGATTGGCCTATTCCTACCAATATCAAGCAAATCAGGGGATTTCTTGGTTTGACAGGGTATTATAGAAGGTTTATTAAAGGGTATGCTGTCATTAGCCAACCATTAACTGCATTACTTAAGAAGAATGCATTTTAGTGGAACTTACAAACCCAAACAGCCTTTAAGAAACTTAAGCAAGCTATGGTAAACTCCTTAGTATTAGCACTACCCAATTTTGGTGAAGAGTTTGTTATTGAGATTGATGCTTCAGGTGTGGGCATTGGTGCTGTGTTACAACAACAAGGTCATCCAGTGGCCTATTTGAGCAAAACTTTAGCAACTAAACACCAATCCCTATCTGCATATGAGAAAGAGTTGCTAGCTGTGGTGATGGCTTTGCAAAAGTGGAGGGGTTACCTATTAGACAGACATTTCAAGATCAAAACAGACCATTTTAACTTGAAATACATGTTGGATCAGAGGATTACTACTCCTTTTCAGTCTAAATGGTTACCTAAACTGTTAGGCTTTGACTATGAAATTGAATACAAAAAGGGAAAGATAATGTGGTTGCTGATGCATTATCCAGAGTAGAGAGACCAGCAGAATTGTTTAGCTTGTTGACTTCCGGGGTATCTAATGAACTCATGGATGGTGTGATTAATACTTGGACCAATGATGAGAACTTACAAAAGGTAGTTGCAGGATTAAGGAATAAGACCTTAACTGCAACAAAATATGAATGGGTAAATGGTCAATTGCGAAAGAAGGGCAAATGGGTAGTGGGCAAGGATGAGGCTCTAAGGACCAAGTTAATAGCTCATTTCCATGGTTTTGTTGTAGGGGGCACTTAGGGGTCTATGCTAATACTAAAAGGCTTACTACTTTTTTTTATTAGAAGGGCTTGAGGAAAATGGTTAAGCACTAGATAAGGAAGTGTGATGTTTGTCAGAGAAATAAGTCAGACTTGTCTGCTTACCCAGGTCTCCTTCAACCTTTACCAATCCCTCAATGAATTTGGCAAGAGATCTATATGGATTTCATTGATTCATTGCCTATGTCACAAGGTAAGACTGCAATCTTGGTTGTGGTAGACAAACTATCCAAACAAGCCTATTTCATACCTTTGGTACATCCTTAAGTGGTTACCATTGGCTGAATACTGGTATAATACAAACTTTCATTCTTCTATTAATAATACTCCTTATGAGGTGGTGTATGGTCAACCTCCACCTCTACATATTCCTTATGTGGCCAAGTACAACAATGTTGAAGCTGTAGATAGGACTCTACATGCTAGAGAATAGACCATTCAGTTGCTTAAGTTCAATCTCAAAAAGGCTCAGGACAGAATGAAATCACAAGCAGACAAGAGAAGATCTGAAAGAGAATTTAAAGAAGGTGATTGGGTCTATTTGAAGCTCCAACCTTATAGACAGTTAACAATAAGGCAAAGAAGACAAAACAAGTTTTCAGCTAAGTTTTTTAGGCCTTTTCAAGTGATCAAAAAAGTGGAGCAGTGGCCTACAAGCTACAACTACCAAGCCATGCTATGATCTAACCTGTTTTTCATGTGTCACAAATCAAGACTTGTCATTCTGATGTTCATGAGATGGGATAATTTCCCTAGTGTGATGCTGAGGGTCTTATAGCTGCTACACTTTTCAAATTGTTGGAAAGAAGAATGGCTAAACAAGAGAATAGAGTTGTGGTGTTGGATTGATCTAGTGGAGCAATGGAAGTGAAGAAGATGCTACATGGGAGGTCTTATCTGACATAGTGATGAGGTGTCATTTTATACACTTTTTCAGGGTCGTTTAACCCTTAAAATCACGTGTTTATGCCCAAAATAGGTACTTAATCGTTCCTATTTTCAGGTATTTTCCTACTTTTGTAAGACATCTAGATGAATTACAGCCGTGACTATGGCTTCATTTAGAGAAGAAACGGAACGAGATTACAACCAACACCAAAACTCTTGAATATAATGGTGCTCACAAAGCCTTGAGACCATCACAAGCCAATACATGAATGCCGTCATAACAATCAAGTGACAGGCGTCACCATATTTTCATCAAACGGCGTCACCAGCCCCCCGCAACCAACTCAAATGCAGATCTAGAAGATTCACTTTACGACGGCGTCACGATTAAAATGCGATGCCGTCACGTCGATTTTCTTATATATACAAACCCGAATTTAAGGTTTTGAGTGTGTAACTTTAAAATAAAAAGAGAATACGAACCCTAGTTCGTTTGGCAACTGTAGGAGACGATTTTAGGGCTTAAAAACCCAATTGTGCCTCTTCTAATTCATGTTTTAATTAAGTAAGGTTTACTTAATCATTCAATATGTCTATGTGTTGTGTGATTTATTGCTCTTGATTTATTCTTAACATGCTTGGCTAAACCTATTATTGTGTTTATTTATGATTGTATGAAACCTAGATTAAAGATCTTAAGTGAGTTTCTCTTGTTGATGGATGTGCACGGTAGGTCTTAGAAATCCATCTTTCTGTTTATAATCAATGTTTGATATGTCTAGGAAAACGTATTGTGTAGCAAAAGATACCATTGTGGTAACAGTCTTCAGACTACCTTGCCCCCTAATATGGTTGATCCACTTTTAATGTATTTTACATGCACTTAGGTGTGGTCAATTTGAAGAATATTTGAAGGTAAACCTCTTACAAGGTTTCCCTTCACAAGTTTTTTTAAGTTTTTAAAGTTAACATGACCCAACCTCCTATGTCATTTGTTAGATTCATCAACAGTGGCCTTTGCAATCAAACAAGCAAATCCTCCAGAAGGAACAATGTTTTGTAGGTTGAAACTGTACATATTGTTTTGTCTAGGGACTCTAAGTAATACTTAATTTTCATCAAGTAACTTAAAGTCAGGAGACAGCACAAGACATTCAGTGTCTGTGAAGAGAACCTTGTTCTTCTTGTCACACATCTGTGACACATAAAAGAGATTGAAATGTTGTAGTTCTTTCACAAAGCACATATCCTCAAAATCTAACTTTCCTGTTTTTATTTTACCTTTACCACTTATGTAACCTTTGCTACCTCTAAAAGCAACAGGGCCACCATTATAGTCTTGATATTCAGCAAGGTAGGCCTTGTTTCCAGTCATGTGCCTGGAACATCCACTATCAACTATCCCCTTGTTCTTTAAAACTCTTTGTGGATAATCCTGCACATTAAGTAAGAGAGATTAGATTCTCTTAAGGCCCAAGCCATTTTGGGCTTGGGTCTGCCTAGTGGATCTTTGAAAGTAACACAATTTCTAGAATTTGATCCACCATTGTATTTGGAGACTTTGTTCCAGTAATGCCTTTTGGGTCTCTAATTACAACCTGCTGAGGGCTTAACAGAAGTTTCCCTTTTTCCCCCAACAGCACTAACTGCTTTTACCTTAACAGTATTTACTTTTTATTTTAAAAAATTTGTTCTTGGTGCTGTTGTTCTATTAAATAACCTTCTACTAGGTAAATAAGTTTTATGAAAAATAGTTTTTGGTCTACCATTATTCACAATAGGTTTAACAGTATTAACTTTCCTAGCAGCATTAGTTGGTACTGCCTGACTGTTAAAATTATGTCTAGCAGTACTAACATCTTTAGTACTACTAGCTCTAACAGTATTAACATTGTTAGTACTGCTAGCTCTAGCAGTATTAACTTGAATTTGCCAGTTCTAGTTAGTACTGCAGTAGGAACTGTTGGGAAATGCAAGTCAAAAGGTCAAAGTACTGCATCTTAACTTATATTTAACGGTGATTTCGTTTTAAGCGTGGTTTGGAATAAGTGAAAAATCGGGGACGATGAATTTATACTTTTTTTTGGGGCATTTTAGGATTAAAATGCATCTTGTTCTATGATCCCTAAAAGTTATAAAAATAACGAAAGTCAAACGTTCTAGTTAGTTGCTTAATATGAAAAGTACAAAAAAATGAGAAAAATAAAAAGAACAAAAATATGTGTAGGAATAAGTGAATACATTTTAAAAGGGTATAAACGGGGCTTTTCGAAGCTTTAGATTCTTTATTTCCCCTTGATGAACACTTAGCTACTTTTCAAGGTTATTAGTCGAGGGGGATCGAGATTTTTAGTATTCTTAAGTGCTTACTTGTAGCATTGCGTGAGGACACGCAATAGTTTAGTTTGGGGGATTTTGGTATATGCCTAAATACACATACCTTTGACCTTTAAAATCGGACTTAAATGACCAAAAACGTACCAAAAATACATTGTATTTATATGTTGTCATTTATATTATGCAGCAAACGAATATCCGAGAAAAGGACAAAAAACAAAGCCAAAAATGATAAAACCGAGCACGGAATGGAAGAGCCTACAAAGACAAAGTCAAATCAAAGCCAAAGTCAACAAAAGTCAAAGTCAAAGCCAATGCCGTAACCGAAGAAATATTTAATGGGCCACCCTTACCCATTTAATGGGCCGGGTCAGCCCATTAATACATTTGAAGACAATATAAGAGGCCCAATTCTTTTTTTTAAATAAACCAGGCCTAACCAAATTAACAAAGCCCAATTCATTTTAACACCCGTTAAGCCCAAGCCCCTTGTTATAACAAACGCTTGTTAACCCACAAAGGACCTTTCTTGCAATAACATTTATATAACTCAAGGGCCAATTCTGCCAACTCCCAAACCCACTTTTACACCACATGGACTTTCATTTCAACAACCTTATACATATTCAGGGACTATGTGTGCCCAACCCTCAAAATTGTACCCTGTTAAACACAAAACACATTTACCCGCCAAAACAACCCCACATACTGTTCATTGTCTCCCCCACCTCGTTTACTGTTCACCACAGCCAAAACTATCACTCTCAAACCAAACCCCACACCCCACATGGGCTCTTGCCACTTTGGCAATCCCTGAAAATCCCATTGGCTACACGAATGAAGGGTTTTGATCAAATGGCTTAGGCTCAAAGCATAATTGATGGCTGAGATTGGACTAGGGATCTCTCTCTCACAACAAACACACACCTTGAAGCTCTCTCAGAAGAAACACACATGAAGAGACTCAAGACCTTAGAAGCTTTTTGTATAAATAGGCAGTTAGTAGCTTATTTTTCTCTTGTCGAATTTTTGTGTTAAGTCAAAAACTTGTATTCAAGAATTTGTACCATTTTATTACTGTCTTTTCAATATATTGTCATTTACATTTCTGTCATTTATCCTTCTTGTCATTTAAATACTTGCTTTTAAATTATTGTCATTTACAAGTTTTCTTTAAATTATTGTCATTTAAGCTTATTTGTCATTTAAAATACTGTTTTAAGGTTTTAAGTAAGTTTTTAAGTCATTAAAAGTTTACATAAAAACTTGTTTTACATCCTGTCAAAAAAAACCACAAAAAAAAGAAAAAAAAGAAGAAAGCATTGGAGCAAGGTGAATTCTGGATGACCTTTGGTTTAGAGCTTATGGGAAGCATTTAGGTTTGTTTTTAAGATTTTGAGAGCTTATATCATTGCCAAAAAGCTAGGACCCTTTGTAAGTTTCACTTTTAAAATTTTGCTTATTTCTACTGTAGCATAGCTTATTATTTGCTTATTTACTGCTTATCTTGCTTATTTATGTGCTTTTTATGCTTATTTTCTTTCTTTATTCCTTATGTGCCTTTTATTTGAGTTTTTTACTTTATAACTGTCCTTATTTGGTTGTAACTGCTTATTTCCATTTTGCTTATTTAAGTGCTTATTCCTTTTCTTTATATGCTTAATATTGCTTAACTTAGCTTACTTGTTATCTGTTTTTTAAAAGTCTTTGCTTAATTTGTCAAAATCAGTCTAAAAGTGCTTTTCCAAAACCTTAAAGGGGTGTTTGGCACAAGGGTTAAAAGTGGGTAAAAACTGGTTTTAAACCTCTTGGGTCACTTGGCCAAATTGCACAACCTTTTTTTAGTTAGTCTTAATCAGTTTTCAAAAGTTTTAAGTTTTTTTAGATTGATTTAAGGTTTTTCTAAATAGGTTCTTTAAAACTGTGGTCAAATTAAGTTTTAACATAGCTTATTTGGTAAGAGCTTTAAAAACATGTTTTTGAGTCAAGTTTTGTGTGTTTTTGAGTGTCAAATGCATTAAGTTAGTTTACTTTTGTGCTCTCAAAATCTGTCAATTTTTGTCAAGTCAATATTTCAGTTTTAAGTCCCTTTTTCAAATCCTTTTATCAGATAGTTTAAATTGTTGTTAGTTTATGAAATTTTGAGCATAAGCTCATTAGAGGTTAGTCTCTATCTGTTTTAACTTACTTTTAAATTTTAAGCTTATTTGCTAGCTTATTTAATAGGCTGCAATAAGCCCTTGATTTTACAAAAAAAAACCAGCCAACATATGTTGACTGTCACAGCCTATTTTCCATTAGCTTTTTGTAGCTTATCTTAGTTTCAATTTGTTTTTCCTTTTGCTGATTCTTATAGCCCCTTGGACTAGCTTTAAGCCCATATAGCTGATTAAGCCATTAGGACCCTCTAAGGTACTTAAAAATAAGCTCCAAAAGTGTCCTTAAGGCCTGTTGGTATGTAGTTTGGCCACTTTGCTTATTTACTTGTTTTAGCTTTTTCTGCTTGTTTAATGTGCTTATTTTTCTTTAAGTTTGCTTATTACATGCTAGTGTAGGTTTGTTTTTGCTTATTTACATTTTCCTTGTGCTTATTTGCCCAAAAATTGATTAACAATTTAGCTAAAATAACTTAGTGTTAAGTAGCCTATTCTGTCAACATCTTTTTGCATTTTCTAACTTATTTATCATTTTCATAAAAAGTCATTTTTTTAAATTTGCTTATTTTTGCATTCTTTACATGTTTTAATTTAAAAAAAAGAAATATTTTTATAAAAAGGGAGGCCAAGGATTCGAACCCCGGACCTCCCCTTTAACACACATATGCATTTAACCAAACACACACTCACCAACGGCCCAGACTAGGGCTATCTGCAGTTTCATGCAAACACAATTGTTTTAAACCTTTTTTAAGCCCAATAAGCCCATAAGCTGTTTTAGCTTTTTCCCAGCTTATTCAATTAAGCTGGCAACCCCATTTTAATTTTTTTAGAATCATCACTCTTTTAGCTACTTTGTGTAATTTTTTCATAATTTTCTCTGTTCGTTTACTATTTTTAATTAATTTTTCTTTTTAACATCGTTTTTAATTCATAATAAATTATTAAAAAGTCAAAAAAATAAAATTCTTTTTTTCAAAATTTTCTTTTATCATCTAGCACCTAGGAAAATTAAATTTGCATCCGTAAGGTTTAAATTTCAAAATTTCATTTTTTAAAGAACGGGTTTCGAACCCCGTTCTCGTTTTCTTCGTTTTTTCACTTTAAAAGTTTCCGTTTTAGGATTTAACTTATTTGCTTTCGTTTTTAGGTTTTCTTTACTCATTTTTGAATTTTAATTGTAGATCTAGTTTCCAAAAACCAAAAATCTTCTTAATCCCATTCAAACGCGCGATCACAAACGTTCTCGATTTTCAATTTACACCTCGTTGGGAGAACGACCCGGGGGATTTTTGATTTTTCCTTTGGTCAAAAGGAATTTTCTTTAAATCTTTCGGAATACTTACTTACTACAATTGAATTATAATTTTGAAATTATCCTTATATATTTATTATATTTATTATAATTTATATATACAAAAAGGCTTAGTTTCAAAGGTTATCAGGGTTCGTGTAATTCGTTCATGCTTTAGGAAATAGTTACACAGATCATCACAAGGGTGACAAGGCAACAACACTAGGAGAAGCGATCATGGGAGTAATACATGATTAAATAGACACAATCTTTTATCTTATTGTTATCACCATTAGCGTAGAATTATATTTAGTTTATTAGCTAAAACCAACCCACCTCTCAATTATATGATTTACTTGCTTTCCATAAAATACAAAAATACAAAAATAATCTTCCTTCAACCTTTAGAATTCTGTTAGACCGTGATCAAGCCTTCCCAACCTATTCCCCGAGTGAACGATAAACAACCCCGAGTCTTGCCTATACTACACTACAACGATTAGGTGCACTGCCTAGGGAGTTGTAAAACTTCTCGTGTAGAAGTCCTACGATGACCGCACATTAAGTTTTAGGTGTCGCTGCCGGGAAATAGTTAGGTATTGATCATAGTTTAGCTTGGTTCTACTCGCTTGAATCCCTTCAAGTGAGAATTTAATTTTTGTATATTAGCTTTCTCATAATCTATCTTTTCTTTGTGCCCTTTGTTTTATAAATCACTCTTTCGTTCACCATCATGATGTATGAAAGACCACCAACCGCACCCTTTCAAAACCCTCCACATAACACAACCTTCCCATTCCAAAGATATACCTTGGTGTTCCAACAACATCAAGATGAACCTATATACGATGCGTGGACTCGTTTCAAAAACTTAATCAAAATTTATGAATTAAAATTTTAAGTTTTCCTCAAAAACTAGCGCATCCGCTAATCGTACTGTCAGAACGGCGCCATCAGCGAGTCGTCCATTTTTTTTCAAAAAAAAATTTCTAAATAAAATTTTCTTTTTTTTTCTCGGAATAATCCTCTCGCACTGTTTTGATTTTTGTTGACAGCCATCATCCAGGTCGTACGGTCTGTATCTTTTTTATGAATAAAAACTTTAAGTTTCCTCAAACTTCGCGCTCCGCTAATCGTCCCGCAGCGACGCGCGGGTATTACTACTTGTTTGAAGTACAAAAACAAACTAAATTTGCATAGCTTATTTTGGTGCATTTGATCATAAATTAATGTTTTGATGGTGTCATATAATGTGTAAATAAGTAAGATAATAATAATGTCCAGAGCCCATTAGAGTGGGGCATCCGGCCAAATTACAATAATCTGGTGCTACGAAGTACTGTTTTAGGCATATTTCATGCAACAAAGCAGACCATTTATTGGACAAATTTATGCATCACTCTTATTGGTACCTGGTGGGCCACCTACAGTAAGTATACTTTGATGTGATAGCACAAATCTTTCATTATTTTTTGTTACCATACTAACATTGAATAGGAGTGTTTGTTTGTAGAGTGGGTTGTTGTTTAGGACTGGACCTTTCACAATTCCCATTGTAGTTGATTGGTCAGTGGGTGTGGATTTGATTAAATGAAAACACATCATTCCTCAAAAAATAACCATTTTCTTTCCAAACCATATAACCAGTAAGTCATTCCTTTCGTAAAACACACAAGTGCATTCTGATTGATCTCACATAAGCAGAATTGCACAATATAACCTGAATGATTGTCACCAAACATCTATATGCTTATGAACACTCCAAAGACTATCAAGAGCATATAAATGGTGCTTTGCGCAGCCAACGCCAGTTGATTATGAAAATATTTGTAAGAACGAAACACTCACAATTTTACTCTTGAGAATATAGGTTTATCTATATGTGCCTTTGCACTATACTCACTTTACTTTTCTGGCTCACGGATAGTTGCTTTTTTGATGGTTGTGGGTTTTCAGGTTGCGCTGCTGCGAGTTTGTGTTTTGTTATCTTGGGGTAGACAGGAAATGCATTTGATTTGGATGACAGGAGGCGGGGTGAGGATATTTTTGTGGGAGGTGATGGTCGGGAGAACCGTGATAAAGCCTTCCAACCTAATTCCCCGACGTGAGCGTTAAACAAACCACCGAGTATTTGCCATATATTGCACTACAACGATTAGGTGCACTGCCTAGGGAGTTGTAAAACTTCTTGTGTAGAAGTCCTATGACAACCGCACATCAAGTTTTTGGCACCGCCGCCTGGGGAATAGTTAGGTTTTGATCATAGTTTAGCTTAGTTATACTTGCTTGAATCCTTTCAAGTAAGATTTAATTTCTTGTCAGTTAGCTTTCTCGTAGTCTATCTTTTCTTTATGACTTTTGTTTGTAACCCTTTCGTTCACCATCATGATGTATGAAAGACCACCTACCTTACCCTTTCAAAACCCTCCACAAAACACAACCTTCCCATTCTAAAATCATACCTTGGTGTTTCAACAACATCAAGATGAACCTATCTACGATGCTTGGACTCCGTTTTTCAAAAATTATATCAACGAGTCCCTCACAATGGCCATCGATTAATGGTCCCTTGCTCAATTTTTTATCATCACGCTCGACCAATATAACCCAAGTGGCCTTTGACTTTGCAGCAGATGGGAACCTTAGGGAGTTAAGTGGTGAAGAGGCATGGGAAACCATTGAAAACTTTGCCCAGGGCCAAAAAGAATGAGACAACCCACCAAACATTATTTCTGAACAAGAAATAGAAAATTTGAAGGTTCATGCAAAAAGATTACTTGGAAATGAAAATGTTTGGGTTGAGATGCATAGGAATATAACATGGGACAAAGTAGAAAATCCGAACCCACAAAATACCCCACAAGTCCCACCATCATTTGAGGAAGCCACACCGCTGTGGATTACCGGAAGAAGTATATGAAACTATAGGAAAGGATAACCCCAATAGAGCTTTAGACCCATTGAACAAATAAAATAGAGGAAGTAGGCTTGAATTGTAATCACAACAATACACTTCTTAGCCTCCCTATCAATCTTAACCAATAAAATACATTTATTCTACAACACATACCAAACACTACCACCAAATATTACTTCATTCTCCTACCATTCCCCAACCCTCCCCCCACAAGTGGTACTCCCTGCCCATCCAAAGCAAATCTCATCCGTCTTCTTTTATCGTCACAAAGATTTCTTCTATACGGTCCTGCATAAATGAGTCGATTATATAGAAAGTTTTAACCTTTATAGGACCGTCTTGACGGATGTTCACTTTCATCTTAATCAATCTTGTTTCTAACATGTTCCAGTTTCTTGAGAATTTTTCCTCGAGTTGTATCCAATTCATCAGCAATTTTCCGCTGTTTCTCTAGAGTTAACATGTGATATTGTTCGCAGAGGTCTCCATCAATCACATCCTTAACAGGATAATAGGCAGATCTATAGGCCATGTGGCACAATCGTGGAAGTTCCTGTCGCATATACATCTCCAAGTGAGAAAAGAAATCCACATCAGCACGTGAAGTAAATGGCAGTAACGCGCCTAAGCTACCCATCACCGTTCCATACACGAGACACTCCACGCCACGTGGATTTAAGGACTCTTTCTGCATGCATGTCACCACGTCACCAACATGAAACTGCACAATTTCTTCAGCCTTGTTAACCATTCCCTGCTCCCGTTTAATACTTCCAGGTCGTTCTTCGATTTCATCTGATACGTCCTGTGGCAACCGCACAAAGTAAATGTTTCCAAACTTGTCAGCACCCGCCATAGTGTCGAAGTCTACATGGCATGCAGACGTCAGCCATCTTGGAACAGAGTCATCAGCATATACATATAGCTGGTTTTCATCCCGCCTATACTTGCAATAGTGAAATGACTGTAAATAGAAGAAAAATAAAATATACGTTAGTCAGAACATCACAAATTATAACAATAAAGAGAATAAATATACAGGCGACAGTTTCGACCCAATTACTTATGACTGGGTCGATTTGGGTTGTGTTGAACAAGGCGATTGTAAATTTATCACAAGTGACATTTAAAACAGTTTTCTTCAAAACAAAGTAAATTTATCAACTTGGGTTTTATGCAGAAGTTCAAGCGATCTTCCATCTTGTACAAACCGATAAATATGAATGTATCCAGCTGTCAATGTTCTTTTAGGCCAAAACTGAAGATCTTTTGCGGTACCCACTGCTAAAAGAGTTCCATACTCGTTATCGTGAAAGTTCACTGTGCATATACTGAAAGCCGCCTCGTTGTCTTGAAGCTCCAAAAGACATGTTGTCTCTGTTGACTTTGGGTCAAGAACTCGAATGCAAGAAACCCATTTATCTGATTCGGCTTTTGGGTAACCGTATTGCTCGTCAACGAAGGTGTCATCATCATCCACATCATTTTCTATCTCCATTTTGCCATTATCCCGTTGTCCTGCAGCCTCAATACACTCTTTCTTTGCGCTTTCAAGCAATTCAGCTGGAAACGCACCCTGGTCACTCTCGATTGTTACCAAAAGTTCTCTTTTAGGACGCAACACAAATTTTCTTGGCGTGTACCTTAAAGGTACGCAAGTTTCATTAAAAGTTTCCCCTATCTTATCAATTGTTAACACTCGTAAAGTATCACCAGCAACCGCCACGAAGCCTTCAACACATTGAGCAGCTGAAAAAGACGCTGCATATTCTAGTGTTACATATGTGAGAGGTGTCAAATGAAAAAGACCTTGGTGAATATAACCTAACCATGCTCTACTCGACAAACAAATCACAGCCCGTTTTCCTCTCACCAGCTCTGACAGCAATTTTGGAGCTCTAAGTCCTAAGAACCGAGACCGACCATTCGAAAACTGACCCGTGACCCTGTCCACCACAGTCCTAAAAAGGACCCCACTTTGGAGACCTACACTCAGAAAAAGACTAGCCTCGACTTCAAGGAAAAGAAGTGACTCAGGAGGCGAAGAAACACTTTGCAAACTAAGAACCTGCATACAATCACGAGAATCCAAGGATAATATTCTCATGGTACTATCATATGATCCAACAGCTAGAAACCGGGATTTTTTCATTCCTTCGGGTACAGGAGCAATATCCAAACATGCCACTTCAGCAGCCACTTCCTTTTTTACAATTTCCATCAATAATCCAGTAGCCATATCTACCTCAAAGTAAATAATCTCCCCTCCACTTAGAGCAATAACCACTTGAAATCGGTTATATCCAACCTTAACAATAGTTTGTTTTCCAGGTGTTCTCCATTCATCAATACGCCCGTCCTCCCTAATAAGCCGAATACCAGTAGGATGTACTTGAATAAGAGAATCATCACCTATCAAAGAAACTCCAAGTGAAGGCGTGGTACCAAGAAACAACCCACTGTCACTAACCTCTTCAACAGTCTCTCCACCAATAGAAAGCACGAAAGTTGCATTCGCAAATGAAACAACAATATAAGCATCAAATTCATCATTAATGTTCTTCTTAACTGTCCAAACTGCACTCGGAACTCCTGGAAGCTGTGAGACTGCCAATTCACTGATAGCAAGTCCTGGTCTGAGTATTCTAAGAGAAGAACGCGGGCCTCGACCACAAAGTGTAAATATTTGTGGGGTCTCTTCCTCAAAAAGATTTACCACCTTCATGTCCATAATGGGCATCAAACTCTCCATCTGGTCAATTCTAACAAGATATTTTAGCCCCCTGGGTTTGAACAATACGGGTTGCAATCCGTCATCAGTTTCCATCGATGTAGTGGATGATGATTCCACATCAGGATTGGTTCCAATAGCCTGGAATTGATACAAAGCGTGATTCCCAAACTCTGAAGCAGCAGACAAAAACCCGTCAGATTTCATGACACACATTGCAGATGCCGTGGGTATGGTATCAAAATATTTGATTTTGAGTTCTGTAACATGCTCATTATCATGATGAAGGGTAACCTTAAACACATCCCCGTATTCGGTTTGCAAAAGGAAGAAAAACATCGACTTGTGTATATGCATAGTAGCAGAAACTATAAGGACTCTGCGTTCAGCAGGCAGAGCCCTTCTAGGTATCACAGCGCACACATCCGGATGACCAGGATCCTGATTCTTATAAATAACAAAATTCTCAGCACAAACAAGTACACCACTCGGACCATCCCCACCACCCGGAACAGCGACCAGCATATTAGCACCATCACCAACCCGCTGAGACGATTTGCGGTAAACATGGTTAAGCCCTAAATCCAGCTCATAAAACGTAAGATGCTTACCCAGGTCAGGCTCAAAATAATCCAACTCAAGGGCAGCAAATACTGGATCATCCCAACCACAATCAACGCCAACAATGGAGTAAGTAATCGTACATGACTTATGAGCTTCTAAAGGCGAGGAAATCGTTAAGTGGGCAGCAGAATCTCTATTAAGCACGTAAACGAGCTTCTGTTTCTCGCATGCAGCGATCATAAGAGCAAGTCCTTTAGGATCGATAGCTAGATACTGTCCAGGAACAATTCTACGACAACCAGATTTCCCAACAGTTTCCCTATGAATAATGTCAAAGACATTATCATGTTCGTTATAAGCAAGTATAGAGACTAGACCAGAATCAGAACCAACAACAATGTAGTCTTTTTGACGTTGAGAAGTAAGGTTAGCTAAGGATCTAATAGCACCGAAAACATCTACAGAGAGTATGTTTTGCATGCAACCATTTTTGTCGAGACGTAGGAGTTCAAGGAGTTTTCCTCGTGCGACAACGAGTTCTTGTGATCCTGATGAGGAGAAGGTGCCGGTGATGGCGCAGACGATGCCTGTGGGTTTTTGGAGAGTCAGATTGTACAGATGCATCTTATTCGTTAATTGGTATGTACGTACGTAAAAGCATGCATCTTATTCGTTAATTGGTACCACTAAACCAAAGGCCTTGGGTGCAGCTTTATAGAGTTTTAAAGAGTGAGTCGTTATAAAGTTTTTCGAGGTTATCCAGAATTTCGCTACATGTCTCATATAACAAAAAAGCGACACCTTATGCACCTAGTGAGGTTTGAACCCAATTTCACTACATATCTCATAATATTTCTTGTTAAATGAACTAGCAAGATGATAAAAGTTACATGAAACATAAGTAACCGATGATACCGACCACCAACACTAAAGTATGAAACACCAAACACGCTAACACAAATGGCAAACACCCGAAAGAAAGTATGAAACGGGGTAAAAACCGACCACAACCTCACACATGTAACATAACCCGTCAGAACCTTAAAGCGGGGTAAAAACCGACCACAACCTCACACATGTAACATAACCCGTCAAAACCTTAAAGCGGGGTAAAAACCTCTAACATAACCCGTCAGAACCTTAAGCAAAGAGTTCCAACACACAATATAATCGAGGGGAGGTATTGTGAACCTTAAAGACTAAAAATTCCATACCCGAACCTGGCCCTATGTAGTATCCGGTTTACTCGGGTTTACCCGAATAAAATTTTGGACCCGACTAACCCGACCCAAATATGCTTATTCGGGTCCGGGTCCGGATCGACGTGTAAAAGTGACTTGCACAAAATCAGACCACTTCTATTCAATGATGAGTGAGTGTCTTTAAAAAGGTGAAGACAAGTATTCAACAAGGATTATTAGAACCAACTTCATAGAGTTTAACGTGGTCATCCGAAAACAGCGAGTCGTTATAAAGTTTTTCAAGGTTATCCGGAAAAAGCGGGTCTTTGACTCAATTATACGCGGGCATCCTATGAACCGTTTACTAACACATTGTGCATCTAGTGAGGTTTGAACACAATTTCACTATACATCTCATATACAGTAATATTTTTTGAACGACAATATGTATTAAATAAACTAGCAAGATGGTAAAAGTTACATGAACTCGAACATAAGTAACCGATAATACCGACAACCAACACTAACACTAGGATCAAACAGGTGAGTCATTTTTAAGACATACTAAGATACAACTCTAGTCTAGCAAACTCACCAAACACCTAACACAAATGGCAAACACCGGGTAAAAAGTATGAAACGGGTTAAAAACCGACAACAACCTCACACATGTAACATAACCCGTCAGAACCTTATAGCAAAGAGTTCCAACGCACGACCTCACCATACCCACGAGGCCACGACCCAAAACTTCTCACAACATCACCATACCCATGACCCAAAACTTATCAGGACCTCACCAAACACATGACCTAAAACTTCTAACGACCTCAGCATACCCATTACTCGAACCATCTCACGACCTCACCACACTAAGGACCAGAACCATCTCACAACCACAATACCCATGACCCAACTCCCACTACCTCACCATACCCACGACCAGAACCATCTCACAACCTCACCATACCCATGGCCCAAAACTTCTCATGACTTCACCATACCCATGACCCGAACTAAACCCACGAGCAGAAACTCTTGAGGTTACCATACCCACAACCTTAATCACCTAATGACCTCATAACCCACGTTATCTCACCACCTGCAACAACTCTCAACCTCACCATCTCCACAGCAACACCATCTCACAATCTCACCATCTCCACAACAAACCATCTCGGACCATCTCATAAACTCATCATATCCACGACCTGAACTACCTCACCATATCCACGACCTGAACTACCTCACCATAGATAACGCTGCTATAGAGTAAACCACCATGACCACTCACCAGAAATTAATGGCTTGACCACAAAATACAACCAACACGACCTATAGATTACAACCACCGTGATCTGAAGCTTTTCTACCTTGCCAAAGAAGACAATATGACCGAACACTTACTTGTCTATTATGCAACATGATCAATGAGAAAAGATGTAGAAAAAAAGAAGAAATGATGGGAGTGAACCTCTAGTAAGTAAAAAGGTATGAGCTACAAGTATATACAACATAGAAATCAAAACCTAGTTCATACAGGAAGCTACATTAGCAGTTTGGAATTAATATGAATTCAAAGACAAATTTAGTTCAAGGCGCTATTAACGAAAGTCTTGCAAGTACAACATTTCAGAACTGTTAAGTTTAAATTTCGTATGAAATCCAGCAATGTGTCGGTTTCAGAGTTCCAGTTTCCAAATCACTATCTTGCAAAACTGCAAAAGACACATCACTAAGCCACCAATCAAAAACAGAAATGACATCAAATAGGAACCCAACATAATATCTAAACAACATTATACCCTAACTGGAGATGACATCGGCATGATAATTTATACACCACACAACCAAGGGCGGAGCTTGACATTTTTTTGTGGGAGGGCCGAAAGCGAAAATTGTATGAATTTAAGGGGCCAAAATGTGAAATTTAAAATTTACTAAATAAAATCATTGGAAAAGTACCCTAGCTGACAAGTTTCTGCCCTCTCTGTCCTCACGTAGCTCCGCCTCTGCACACAACCATGTTTCATTCTTTTCAAACCACATAACTGATTGATTGGCTTCTTAAGCGATCGTATTTGTTATAATGGCATCATGTTGCCCAAAAAAATCCATTATTCTGTGAAAACTGCCAAAAATCTCGCCTAGATAGAACGCTTTTAGATAAATGACAAAAATGCACAAGCAAGAAACCCATCATGCTTGACATATTGTATAGAAAAAGGCCCATGTTTGTAAAAAAAGTAGTCTTTTTGCAGTTTCTAAAGAACGACAATTTATTCGCAACGATGACCAAAATACAAAGATTAAAAAGTTATCACTCCCTTTCAGGATGTACAAAATGAACAGGTTAAATGGCTAAAATAAAGCATGTATCTTACAATATACCAGCCAATTGTTAAGCGGCTTGATGATACTCGTCAATCGTTTCTTTCATTCCGTCCAATTTCTCAAGAACATATTCCACTTTCTTGCAGCAGATTTCGTTACTTATTCGAGCTATGTAATCACACTTCTCAAATGGACGGTACTCGCATGCACTCTTAATTTCTTCCCTCAAAGTCACTTGTATATCCTATTGTACATGATACAAGAATAAGTCAGCATCATTGAATGTCTAATAATAATAAAGGGATCAAAGAATTTTATTCACAGAAATACATGCCTAAAACTTGAAAGCACATTTGAATCAAACGTAGCACGGAAAGTAAAGATTAAACATTAAAAGTAGGCATATATGGTGTTATGAAAACAAGATGAATGAGTATGCATTTGATTGGGAAAATGTAAGACCTTCATTAACTGCATAAACTCGCTGCAGTGACTGTTGACCAATTCCTTTCTGGGTCCACTAGGGTTCGAGAATTCTTCCATGACCCCGCCAGCAAGTTCCAGTACTCTAACTATCCTCTAAGAATAACACCACCAATTAGGATCGAATCCAAAGTGAAATATGAACTCTAGAATATATTTTTAGTCTCGTTCTTTCATATCAATAATAATCAAAGTATGACAAGTATATTACCTTCTCAACAGTTTGGAGACGCTGCAATGATGCATTCTGGTTCTGTGAATCCATGAGCTGTGTTGAAAACTTGGACTATCACGTACACTGTACAGTTTGTACAAAAAAAAGGTTTTAGTACTAGGGAAACATACGGAAGATGAAGATGTTAGGATGGATAAACAGACACTGAATTACTATTGCACAAAAGTGAAGACAATATATATGTTGTTTTACATCTCAACTAGTACATTCATAGTTATTAGTACTAGAATAATGAAACAGGCAAAAAGTGGATAAGATGTAACAGCAGAGTGTCATATGTATTAGTTAAATATGAAACAGGAGTTGTGTTGTATCCATTCAGGGGGTGTTTGTTTCGGCTTATGAAACATAAGCCCATTTGGGCTTATATTTCATAAGCTCCAATTTTCTAGCTTATTTTGAGACTTAGGGGCTTATATAAGTTTTTTATATCATAATAAACTCATATAAGCCCACAAGTCTCAAAATAAGCCAGAAAATTGGGGCTTGTAAAATATAAGCCCAAATCAAATTTAATTTGGGCTTATTATTCACAAGCCCCGACTAACATATGGGATCTGAGTACCACTTGTTGAAATAAATAAGTCACAAACCTTGAATGCTAGCGCAGAATATAGACTCAAAGAAAACACACACGTGACCCCAAACGTTACATTGTATTAATTAACGAATGAGCAAAGAAGAATGTTTAACCTAGTATTCATACTAGCCATTCTTCTTTAACCTTGCTACAAACTTGTCAAGTTGTTTTTTAACCAACTTTATCGACAAGTCTCACAAGCCGTGAGTGTAGACCACACACCCCCTTTCTACTTGTAAACATTGAGCTACTAACCTTTAGAATAACCCTAAAGGCTTTGATCATTCCACCTACATGTCTACAACCGTTTGTACTTCAAGTAATCACTTTTCTGTGAATTCTGAACACAAAGCAAACCTTAACATGTTTTCCAAGAAACCACCAAGACTTAAAATTAAGCCAAGAAAACCCACGATCACCTTAAGTCGACAGTAGCTTTCAAGAAACCAACGTAACCTTGGATCTTGATACCACTTGTAGGATTCGATCACCCTACAACCTGGTTACTAGTGCGGAATAAATCCGATCTTGAAGACGAACACACCCCAGCAGATTATGTATGACAGAAAAGAAAAAGATGCACAAGAATATAACCCTCAATATTATATGTTTATTGATTAAGGAAAAGAATGAAGTACAAACCCCTCCCCCTCACCTCCTTTTATAAGATGGAGGAGAGAACAAGACAAGTTTGGAAGATTAATGTGTGAAACCCTTCCGCCCTTACCTCCTTTTGAATAATAGGATTGAGGGGGAGATGGGCTTGGGCCTAAGAAACCCAACAACCTAAAAATGGCTATAGATTAGAGCTAAATTTACACTAAACCCCCCTACCTATTGACAAAGTAATTCCTTAAATCTAACAGTAAGATACAACTCTAGTCTACACAACTCACCGAGAACATTACGCTAACACAAATGGCAAACACCGGGTAGAAAGTATGAAACGGGTTAAAAACCGACAACAACCTCACACATGTAACATAACCCGTCAGAACCTTAAAGCAAAAAGTTCCAACGCACGACCTCACCATACCCACGAGGCCACGACCCAAAACTTCTCACAACATCACCATACCCATTACCCAAAACTTATCACAACCTCACCAAACACATGACCGAAAACTTCTAACGACCTCACCATACTCATCACTCGAACCATCTCACGACCTCCCTATTCTAAGGACCAGAACCATCTCACAACCAAAATACCCATGACCCAACTCCCACTACCTCACCATACCCACGACTAGAACCATCTCACAACCTCACTATACCCACGACCTAAAACATCTTAGGACCTCACCATACCCATGACGTGAACCATCTCACCATACCCACGAGCTGTTTATTTGCAATAATGACCAAAATAAAAAGATTATAAAGTTATCACTCCCTTCAGGATAGGGGTGAGCATGGATCGAAGACCGGACCGGACTGGCCAAGACCAGACCGAGACCGAGACTGAATTTTTCCAAAATGCCAGACCGAGACCGAGACCAAAATGGTACGGTCCGGTCCGGGTCGGTCAGGTCCGGTTCGGTCTTCGGTCCGGTCCGGTTATACACGGCATAATCATCGGGTTTTTTGCCGGACCGGACCGACCGGAACGAGGACCGATTTTAACAAAAAGTATGGACCAAGACCGGACCGAATATCCCTCGGTTCAGTCCGGTTTATGTCGGTCCGGTCTGGTTTTTCGGTCTGGGTCGGTTTTGGATCTGCCATGCTCAGCCTTATTTCAGGATGTACAAAATGAACAGGTTAAATGGTCAAAACACATAGAGCATGTATCTTACAATATACCAGCCAATTGTTAAGCGGCTTGATGATACTCGTCAATCGTTTCTTTCATCCCGTCCAGTTTCTCAAGAACATATTCCACTTTCTTGCAGCAGATTTTGTTAGATATTCGATCTATGTAATCATACTTCTCAAACGGACGGTACTCGCATGCGCTCTTAATTTCTTCCCTCAAAGTTCCTGATGTACATGATACAAGAATAAGTGAGCACATTTCAAACATACATGCTTAAAACTTGAAAGCACATTTCAATCAATACTATTTTTTCTTTTAGCATGGAATGAAAAGTTACAACATTAAGTGGAGTCACATACGGTGTTAAAAAAAAGGACGAATTAGTATGCATTCAACTGGAAGAATGTAAAACCTTCATTAACTGCATGAACTCGCTGCAGTGACTGTTGACCAATTCCTTTCTGGGTCCACTAGGGTTCGAGAATTCTTCCATGACACCACCAGCAAGTTCCAGTACTCTAACTATCCTCTAAGAATAAAACCACCAATTAGGATCGAATACAAAGTGAAATATGACCTCTAGTATATATTTTTAGTCTCGTTCTTTCATATCAATAATAATCAAAGTATGACAAGTATATTACCTTCTCAACAGTTTGGAGACGCTGCAACGATGCATTCTGGTTCTGTGAATCCATGGGCTGTATTCAAAGCTTGGAGAATAACGTATGCAGTACAGTTTGTAAAAAAAGGTTTTAGTACTAGTGAAACATACGGAAGATGAAGATGTTAGGATGGATAAACAGACACTGAATTACTATTGCACAAAAGTGAAGACAATATTTATGTTGTTTTACATCTCAACTAGTATATTCATAGTTAATAGTAATAGAATAGTGAAACAGGCAAAAAGTGGGTAAGATGTAATAGCAGAGTGTCATATGTATTAGTTAAATATGAAACAGGAGTTGTATCCATTCAGGGGGTGTTTGTTTTGGCTTATGAAACATAAGCCCATTTGGGCTTATATTTCATAAGCCCTATTTTTTCGGCTTATTTTGAGACTTGTGGGCTTATATAAGTTTATTATGATATGATAAATTTATATAAGCCCATAAGTCTCAAAATAAGCCAGAAAATTGAGGCTTATTGATTTCGGCTTATATTTCATAAGCCCTAATTTTCTGGCTTATTTTGAGACTTGGAGGCTTATATAAATTTATTATGATATACTAAACTTATATAAGCCCCTAAGTCTGAAAATAATCTAGAAAATTTAACAGCTGCATCATCTAACTAATTCAACAATAAAAATTAGGTTATTATGAAATAAGCTACAGCAAAGTCCAATTTTGAAAATAAAAAGTAAACACATTTTCAATTGTTTTATAAAAAAATTACAAGAAATAAAAAAGTGAAACATAAATGTAAAAAAAATCAAACCGACCGTCGATGGAGAAGACAGACAGACAGACAACCGCCAGCCGAGTGGACAAGATCCAGTCTTCATTCTGCTTCTGGGCTCCTTTATATATTTTTGGGCTTCCTTTTTTATGTTTATTTGCTTTCGGCCCATTTAGTATTGTCAAGCACGAGCTCGACTCGAATACTAAAACTTGATACTCAGCATATCGAGATCAGACTTGATTTTTATGAAACTTAAGTAAAAATATGTATGTAAAAAGGTAAAAGGTTAATTCAATCAAAGCTTGATAAGGCTCGCGAGCTTCACGAGCCGCGTATTTTAGAACTCGAGCTCGGCTCGTTTAAATCAAGTCGATTTTGAGTAGTTTACTAGTCGATCTTGAATAGCTCGAGAGTTGTCTCGTCTCGTTTACACTACACCCCATATGTGCCATCGCAATATTACTCACGGGAATCGAAAATCGAACTAAACCGATTTAAACAAGAACCGAATTCATTACTGAATCGGATATGTCAAAATCGAGCCAGATCGAACTAAATATTCGACTTTTGGTTTAGTTTTACTTTTGGCAAAACTAAACTGAACGAACTGAACCAAAAACCAAATTCACGTAAATATAACAATTTTTAAGCTTTTTAATCTTTCACTTTACCAGTCATGAGTCATGTATCTCTTTCACTATGTATTTGAGTCCACTTGCAAAATCATAAGAATATACATTTTGGTCAGTTTTGCAAATCAAACGTACCGATTCTGACAAAAATAACTAGGACTGCTATCCGCAGATACACATTGTTCAATGAGCAAGAAAAGAAAAACACACCCACCATCTTTCACAATCTCTTTAAATTTAGTCAACAAAACTCGAGTCCAGAACCATTTCAATTCAGACAAAAGTTGTCATGTCATACAATTTACTACGTAAAAATGGGCAAAATTTACGCAGTTCCAATAGTATCTCTTGTTTCCACAATCTGGCTCACAATCATTGCTTTGTCTGGTGAGTTAGAAGAAAATTGATGTAAAAAACAATCCGTCATGTTTGAACGCACCTATTCACTCACTCTAATCCTATTGGTCATCAATCGTTTGGTCTTTTGCTTCTTCTGATTCTTCATCATCATCACCATCACCATCACGCGCATTTAAATTCAAACTTAGACCCGATGTGCTTTTGTGAAGGTCTTGCCTTTCAACATGGCTATTCTCTGAAACCTGTTACAAAAATTAGACATGTTTCAAAAAAATGCTATTATGTGACTTATCATCCCAAATCTATACCGGGAAAATGCTTGTACACACCATTCAAATACGCTGCAGAAGTGTTTACTACAGTATTATGTAAATTTCAACAAAGCAAAGGAATCATAATAACCAATATCACCAGTCCAATAATTGCCTTGCCAAGTAGAAGAAATATTCAAATTTGTTTTCGGACGCCCTCAGAAAGAGTTGTTACATTTGGGTTAGAGGGAGTGTACTAAGATAGAAACCCCGTCTCACAAGATGTATAGAAATAGAGCGATTTTGCCAATTTAGTTTAGATACTATGGCTATATATGTTGGTCCAAATAAAGAATTACACACGATTAAACACAAAACACAAGTTTAAGAGCGCTAAGCAGGTAACTACGAGTCTTTTAGATGACTAAGAAGAGCTAAAATCGGGCTGAGCAGCTTATCTGATGCATTCTACTTGTGTTTTGTTGCAGACAAATCACTGTTCATGAGTAAGTGCTAAAGGAACAAGTGTAGACAATACTTCTGACATATAAATGCAAAAACAACATGGTACTCGCCATTTATTGTCAAAAATACTCATTCGTGCAGGGTTTAGAGGGTTTTTTTTATTTATTTAACTTTTTGTAATGCAATGCGCAGACTGCATTACCTGATTCTCTTCTACTGGCAAATCATTAATGTCAGGTTTTTCAGTCTGCGAAGATGGCTCAGCTGGAGCATGTGAGTCAGTCTCCATGGGTTTGGCTTCATCAGTCTGCACATCCGCTGCCTCATTATTTAGTTCCTCCAGTACAGCAACCTGCTCAGCCATTGACAAGAAACCATCATCCCGCAACCAACATTAAAAAATCGTTTGCTATGCACGTAGTAAAGACATAATTGACAGGCAATCAACAGATAATAAGTACTAGAATAATTTCTGTCCTACAAATTATGTATACATCATAATCTTCCTATGCTATGGTGACTCACCTTAGTTTCTCTTTGCTATTTCAATGTGATGTTAAATACGGTGTGATTTTAGCATGACATTAAGCTTTGAGAGGTCTTGCCAAATAAAACTCACAGACAAAGGGCAAAGGCAATTTTTGCTAAACCGTGGCATGATAGTCCTAAACTGTACTTTAAACGCGTCTAGAACATCTATGGATTTCAGAAAAGGCAAGTGCCTACAATGATATGCAAGCACTTTCGACTGACTATTTAGACCAGCAGAAGAGGGGGTGGCAAGCATTGGGGTAATCATATAACAAATGAACCAGTGGCATAATGCTTTCATCTTCCACAAACACCACATTTGGTTAAGATTTAGCTTGGAGGAATTAACACAAGTATATTAGATCATTAGGCGATACTACCTTTAAGGTTGTTGGGAAAACTACCACCGGTTAACATTTCACCTTGAAAGGTATAACCGCCTAGGGGATGGAACCAATTACAAGTTTTAGAGCTTGGCTTTACTTGTGTGTCTCAAGATATGGTCCAATGGAAAACTGGGGTGGGTCTAAGCAGTGAAACCAGCAGACCAGATATGTGACTAGACGCAATTAGAGGCTAGAGGCTAGAGACAGAGGGAGTACCCTCGTCAAACTGGTCCAGGGTTTCCTTAGTTTTCCTGATTAACCAAGGCATATGAACGAATCTAGTAAAAAATCAACCAACTGATTTTTCAATCAAATACACAGTCAAAATGTGTTCTTGCGACACACACACACTATCAGGATGCTATCCATCAAAATCTTGTCTTGCATAAGGTTACATCAGGCTTCCATCTCTGAAAAATCCTCGAACAGCATGCAATGCTCGTTAGTTGCTAGAGATATGGACAACTGCTGAAAATTGGTAATGGAGCAAAGTTGTAGAAACAAAGAATCATGAAAACCTTAATATATGCGGAGGATGGTACATTTAAAAACACAAAAGATTCTAAGCACCTCATGGAATTAAAAAAAGACAAATGTAAAAAAGTTAAGTGGGGTTATATATCCTTGGAAAAACATAAAACTTGTCTAGTTGGGTACAAGGTTTGGCTATTATGACAGGTGGAATCTAGTACTCTAATGAAAGGTTATCCATGAAGTATAACTTGCACATTTGAAACACCATATGAATGACTATAACTTTTATTTTTCTTTAAAGGGCAACCAAGTGTGCCACAATATAACATTATATCCGGACTGAAACCCACAAATGAGTATAACTAACTAGTCATTTAAGAGGTACAAGATCTGACTTGTTATCATCATGGTTCTAAAACACGCCACTTCCACGTTACGTACGAAATAGACCAAGGCGTCAGCTCTAGGCGTGGTGTGAGATGTGGCGTGAAAAGGCGCGCTAAGGCATGAGGCGTGACGGGTTTTTTTTATTTAAATGAATAAGATTACATACAGGGATAGTTTCTTAAATTTACTCATTATGTACAACTTATAAGCTAAGACGTGAGGCTTCTATATATGTATTTTTAATTAAAAAGAACACGTGCAGGGCAGGAGTAACACTAGAAAAAAAGACAAAACGTACAAAAAAAATCTAAAAATAAAAAGGGATAAAGCCGTAGAATACCAACGAACTTTGCCTAATTTATCGATTTGGTACGTGTACTGAAACAATTATCGATTTGGTACGTGTACTTACATAAAGTGTTCTCATTTGCACATTTTGATGATGTGTCACGTTATTGATGTGCCACGTGTCAGCATATCACGTATGACACATCATCAAAATGGGCAAATGAGAACACTTTATGTAAGTACATGTACCAAATCGATAATTGTTACACGTATCAAATCGATAAATTAGGCAAAGTTCGTTGGTATTCTACGGCTTTATCCCAAATAAAAATTTGAAAAAAGAAGAGAAGAATAATACCGGAATGTATTTAAATTTACGGCGGGGAGGCTCGTCTTGTTTGGTATCATCATCATCATCATCATCATCAGTAGCATTATTATTACTACTAATTGGTGCCCACTTGTAAAACTGAAGATGAGAGTCTTGGTTATTATTATTAGAAGAAGATCGTTGTTTGTTGTTGGGGTTATTATTATTGGGAAGGTGGATCCACTTTTTGTTCCACTTGCGGACAGGGCCTGTGAAGACGGTGTTGGATGCTCCTCCGTAACGGCTTGACGATCTTCCAGCTCGGCCCCCTTCCATCTATTCTATTCTATTCTATTGATTATTGTTGATGATCCGTTTATTATTGGGTGTTTGGCTAACCACCTTAGGTTTTAGGACTCTTTATCTAATAGCAAAAAGTCAATTTTCCACTATAACCCAAAACATATAAATCAACTCAAATTCGTCTTCTTATCACTTAAGTTATAAGACGTCTTCAAACCTTAGGCTATGCACTATCATAGTCGGTCCCGACCTGTATTTTTCGACGTCACATCAGTTTTCTCTCTCCGTCGACCTACATGCGACTTTTTGTTACTATGAGACGACCTTCATTTTTTTAACATCTAATTTAAATTTCATTAAATAATAAAAAACATTACATAATAATTCAAATAAAATTAAAAGATTAATAAAGTTTTTCAGCTATTTAATTTGCATTATTACAATAATCAATAGAATTATCATATTATGTAATATGAGGCATGTGTACATTATATCCGAGAGTCTACTTTGCGTCAACCATCGAGCCGGATATTTGATTATCTTCCACTTTTTCTTTAATACACCAAAAGCTCGTTCCACATCTTTCTTTGCTGCTTCGTGCTTTGTCTTATACAATATTCGTTTATGATCATTCGTACCCGGATTTTTAATTGATTTAATAAGAACGGACCATTGCGGATATATCCCGTCAGTAAGATAATATCCTCTTTTATAAGGCACGTCGTTAGCCACGAATGGAACATCCGGTGCTCTCCCTGATTTGAGATCATTGAAAATAGGGGATTGACATAAAACGTTCACGTCGTTATTCATCCCGAACACACCAAAGAACGCATGCTAAATCCATAAATCATTGGAAGCTATCGCTTCCAATAAAATAAATGGATCTGGACCGTGATCACCCTTACAAAATTGAGCTTTGAATGCAACTGGGCAATTCTTTCACGGCCAATCTGTACAATCAATGCTTCCTAATATCCCAGGAAACCCATGATTTTCATTGTGATAAGCATAAAGTTTTTCCATGTCAGTATATATGTAGGCTTTCGCAAAAACTTTTCACCATATAAATTCATGATGACCTTACAAAAGATTCGGAGAGAATCACGGGCTGTTGTCGCACCCATTTGCAGATATTTGTCAAGAGAATCAGGAACGCATCCGTATGCCAATTGACGAACTGCGGAAGTACACTTCATCAATGCTGAAATACTACGTTGTCCCGTACAATCATATCTTTCTTGAAAAAATTGAGAAGCATCGGTTACTTCTCGAACAATTTTTGTAAATAGTCTTTGGCTCATCCTGAAACGTTTACGAGATATTTTTTCGTTATATTGTGGGTTTTCGGAGAAGTACGTCATTACTAAACGATCATGAGCACCGTAATGATCCCTTTCTACTTGGGTTCGATGGATTTTTGGCTTTGACGCTTCATAAGCCGCTTAACATGCCTCCGCAAACACAGCAAACTCGCTATTAACTTCATCTTCATCGTCCGAAGAGGTATAAAAAAATAAATCAGAAGGCATTGTGTAGATTAGTGGTTTGAATGTGTGTAGAGAGAATTGTTGTTTGAATGTGTGATAAAAATGGTGAAATGAGCGGGTATTTATAGTGTTAAATTATTTAAATTTTTAAAATTAAAAAGTTTTTTTATATAAAATCAAATTTTGTCAAATTTTTTGTAACCTTTTCTTCCCACGACAACGGTCGTTCCTGTGACTCATTCTTGTTTCGGTCTCCAGCGACCGACTAGCCGACCGGGTAACCACTACGGGGTCGACCGACGACGACCGAGTCGGTCGACCGACTCGTAGTGGATAGCCTTATAGTTTTCTTCTTTTTAACTTTAAATTACACTAAACATATAAAAATAAAACATTACGTGATTTGAATTACAAAATTAAATTAATAAATTTATACTTTTTTAAAAATAAGAAAAATAAAATATCAAAAGACTAACAACGCAAATCTAATAAAGACTGTCGGTGCAAGAACTTTATAAACGAGGATTAAAAACTAGCACAACCAATTCTAAAGGACTGAATGTGAAAAATAATTCAAGTAGTCATCTTCTACATCTCGCGTTAACAACCAACCACTACAAGCACATACCGCACAAGCACATACCACAAAAAATAATAAAATAATAATATAATAAAGAAAATTTTGACATTGCGTATAATTTGGCTAGCCACCACGACGCGACATCCTATAACGCAAGCAACGGTATCACTGCCTCGCGCCAAAAGGTCGAAAATAGTGTGTATGGCACCCTGTATCTGGACCTCTTAAAGTGCTTAAAAATAGATAAACAACATTGTTTTTTTAGGTAATATTGGTTTCTGATCTTTTATCAGACTAATTACAGATTTTGAACTCAATGTCACACAAAATCCAACCCGCTCTTCATTTTCAAAAAGTTGAAACCATAAAAGTTCTTTTTATAAAAGTTCACACAAAATCCAAAACATTGTACATAAGTTCACACATTAAATAAATCTGAAATTTTGAGCTTATCAAAGTCATCATATAAGCTTACTCAATCGCTTGAATGATCTATTTTAGTTATGTAAGCCGATTAGCCTCGTAAATAAGCTTGATCTAGATGTAATGTTTCTATTTCTAGAAACTGTTTTGTACAACTAGAACCAAAAATAAGCCTTTCTAGTTGTGACTTGGGAGTGTTACGGTTAGAGCATAAGGTACCCACTCGTGTTGTGGGGTGGTGTCATGAAAAAAATAGTGCAACTTCATCACTTTTTTCTTATAACACGAGAACCTATCACACCACATAAAACATTTTTCCTCCTATTTCTGCTGCCATGTGAAACCCACCGTGTGAGCAAATGCAGTTTTGAATAAGAATATTTAAACTTATAGCTTTTTTAACTCATTCCAAACGAAGTTTTAAGAAATCTAATTTCAAGAATTATAATCTTGATACAAAATTTTATAGAGATTCGGGTTTTATAAGTTGGTTGGAAGAAACAATTTTTTGTCGAGCCGTAATCAAAGGATTTATGTGCATTCAAAGACTTAAAATGGTTATTTGGGGACCGTCTCATGAAATCCCCATTCCTCTCTTTTAATTTAGCCCAACTCCGGTGTCCTTGTGGCGCCGTGGGGCTTGTGTTGTGGTGTCAGTCGAGTCAACCAGCTCGTATCGCGTGATCTTAAACTCATATTTGTTTATGAAGTACTATTGTTGAAGAACTTTTGGGTTGATACTTAAATAGTTATTAATAGATTCTCATTTTCAAGTAATTGCACGAAAAGAGTATATTGGTAGCGATATTTTAATAGTCGGATCAAACTTCGAGGATCAATAGTAGCAACCTAAGAATGGGGCAGGTGTGGGGGAGCATCATGCTCCAACGAGGAACCTCAGTAAGATCATTGGTGGGGATAAGTCGGGGTTTGGTTATATGTTTCGATAATGGAGATGGTCACCTTTGCCTTGAACATGTCTAGTTGCATTCCTATATCGTGTTCAGGGTTGGCCTGGGGCCAGGCGAAGCGGGCGACCGCCCAGGGCATCAAACAAACGAGAACCATTAAATTTATGATGTCGTAAATCGATTTTATGTTTTAAAGTCGGTGTTTTGATGGTAAACTTAAGAACAGCTAGTTTTGATGACAAGGTTGGGCATAAATTTGTGGTTTTGTGAAACTTTTTTGGCCTGAAAAAAGAAAGAGCCGTCGACCGAAAAAGAAAGATAGCAGGAAGTGATCTGGAAGATGAAGACTTATAAATGTCCTATTTTGCGATTGGTTAAGTAGAAATAAAACAAGAAAAATCCAATTTCCGCCTATTGTACAAGTGATTTTGGCGCCAAATGGTCAACAATGACCTCATGTTCCTATTATGGTCATGCTCTACCGCTCTACCCTCTTAGTTGAGCGACACGTGTCTCATAAAGTGCATTTTTTACACAAATCAGTGAGGTGGCCCTTCAAGGTCTAGTAGTCAACTTTAATTTGTTGTTGTGGTTTCAATAGATCTTGACGATATTCTTCTTCTTCTTCTTCCGGATCCGCAATTTCTGGAGGTATGTCGATTTTATGATTTAAATAATAAAATACACCACACAAGTAATCAATAATGTTGATAAAGGGGCATCGGGCTTGATCTCTTACACACCACTTCCAAGATTCCCTTTTCTTATCCTTTTTAATCAATCGGCAGAATCTCAAATAAGATTGATCCAAAATGAGTTTGATTTAATCGTTAATCCTATTCATGTTTGATCACCAATCACTAAATAACATTTGATTATTGAGATTATTTTCTGATTCGAGTCCTTTAATCTTGTGGTATTGGGTTC